>BSAI01000019.1:293740-345041 GCA_036245035.1 Adrianichthys oophorus
CCGGGTTAGGCTCCGGCAACCCCGTGACCCCGAAAGGGATAAAGCGGATTGGAAAATGAATGAATGAATGACATCTTGCATGTCTCTAATGCAAGTGTTAAATACTTGCTCAACGGTTTTGTGGTAGAGTGTCCGCCCTGAGACTGGAAGGTTGTGAGTTCAAACCCAGCCTGAGTCACAAGACTCTAAAAGTGAGACCCAATACCTCCCTACTTCAAACTCATCATTGAGGGGTTGTATTGGGGGGTTAAACCACCAAATGGTTCCAGAGAGCAGCTGTGACTGCAGCTCACTGCTTCCCCAGGGGATGGGTCAAAAACAGAGAACAACTTTCACAAATCGAGCTGCCTGACTACTGATGGTACTTTAACTTTGTTTCCTGATTATGTTTCTTAAGGGCACTTAGACTTCACTGAGATCTAACAGAACTAGAACAGAGATTAGTCCTCTTTCTGAGGCCAGTAATACATTTTTAGTGACTCTAACAAGCACAATTTCAGTGTTATGGTGAGGTCTGAACCCTGACTGAAAATCTTTAAAGTGGTTATTGTCCTGTAGGTGGAGATATAGCTGCTTAACTACAACTCTTTCCAGTTGTTTTAAAATAAAGGGGAGATTTGATATTATATAATACCAGGATCTAAACTGGACTTTTTCAGAAGAGGCTTAACAACTGCATATTTAAAAGACTGTGGCACATAACCTGTTTCTAAAGAGGTATTTATTATAGTTAAAATTGATCCGTTAATTAAGGGGAAGTTTTCTTTAAAAAAAGCTTAGTGGGGATTGGGTCTAAAAGACAAGTTGAGGTTTTGGAGGATGTAATAACTGATGTTAATTCTGCTAGATCTACAGCAGTAAAGCAGTCTAATGTTACTGAGGTTTCAATGGATGCCTTCATTTCTACCGCTTCAGCCTGCTCTGGGCTGACAGTAGAGTTAAGAAAAGAGCCATACGAACAATGTTTCATTTGATTTTAGTTATTTATTTGTTTGTTAAGGTCAGCAGCAGTCACTGAATGCAAGGACCATATTTATTTTGCATACGAAAAAACCTTTGGAAATCATTTTCACATTCATAAAAAGTCACTGAGTCACACACTTAGGACCTGGCGAAAGTCAATGACATCACGGCAAGCAAACCCGACAAAAAAATTAATGAGCCGAAAATAGCTTATGGAGCCAAAAAAAAAAAAAAAGTAAATTAAATTTCCACAAACAAATATCCCCAACGGATATCCAAAAGAATTTGTGAAATTATTATGGGATGGCCACACAACCTACAGCCTGGTAGCCATTTTGTGTCAAAGTGTGAGATTTGGCAAATTTCACAAGTTTTTACACATTTTAATATAGGTAAAGGCAACTTAAGTTTATCAGATTTTCACTAAATTTCACACACGCCACTAGCTTAAGTCTACATCCACCACAAAAGTTTCATTGGCCTTTGACAGTGGGAAAAGGCCGCCATCTTGAATTTTAAGAAAACACCTTTAGTACCATCGACTGTCTTGTAACTTCTAAAACATCAGTGGGAAGCTACTGTGGAAAAAATGTTTGAATTAGAAGTTGTAGATCTTGAATGGTGTGCACATGGCAAGTTCGCACCTGTTGCAATCTTAGCTAGCTAGCGCATTTTTAATCGGAATGTCATAGGAAGGCTATATGTGGGTTCTATGGCTCAAGTCAAAAGAATCAATATAACACATGATATGATCATTTTAAAATTGTGGACGTGGTAAACCAAAAAAAAACGAAGCAAAGAAATCTGCTGACTCAGCTAAAAAGTTAAATTCCGCCAAAAAAATGTTGGAATCCTCTAACAAAACCAATATACACAGGTCGAAAGCTCTACGTACAACTCGGGGATGCATCGAGCACAATGAATCTTCTGCTGAATCTTCAAGTGATTGAACATTTTTATGCACAATAGCAGCTACGGGACACTGTGACCAATCATGTACTTGGGTTTGGGAGAGACGTGTGGTGGTGCCCGCTTCAAAAAATGGAATTGCCAGCTGGTATTGACAATCAGCAGCATGTATGACTAATTGATTGTTGCCGTATATGCCCATCCTGAGCTCTACGAAACCAGAACCACAAGATATGGAAACAAAGCCATCAGGGAGCAGGCGGCTGGCACTGACAAAAAAGCAGGTCAGCAGAGGCTCCATCAAACACATGGAAATACTCAGCTGTCCTGTCCTTCCTGGATCTGTTCTTCTCCCCATGGGAGTCAAACAGGAACATGGACAGGATGGTGGAGTGTGACCCCAGGGCAGAAGCATCAGCAACTGCATCAGGTGCACAAAGTAAAACTCATGCATTTATATGTCACTAGCATTCATCCCACATTGATAACATCACTACATCATCTATCCAGTGGTCATGTGAAGTCAGCATCTATTCAATATTCATGTCTGACACTGAATAAAATACACCCCCCCCCCCCCCCTCCCCCAAGCAGGGTTTTGTATTGTTTGGTACTGAACACACATATTGGTAATCATCATAATAGACTGGTGTGTATAGAAGACCACTTAAAGGACATAGAATTAACAGCTTATTTACACATGCACTAAATGAATGAGGAATGATTGCTCTGGTTGGTATGTGGTGGCTCTGAAAAGAGCCTTTGTTGGCCTGTCCTGGGTTGATGCAATGACTGATCACTCCGTGGCCTGCCCTGCCAGGACACTGCTCCCTCCACTGTGAAGTACGCCATGAAGGTCTCCTTCACAACGATGGTCTCCCTGAAGGATGTGTTTGCTGCCTGGTGTCCAAGCACATACAGTGGCCCCTGTTGACAGTGTTGGCAGCCTCCTCTCCCGCATGTGCTTCAATGTCAGAGGACCTGAGGAAGTCGCACCGAGAACCTGAATGACGTTGGAGTTGGACAGGACACTGCTGTCACCTATTCTGCAGTAGCCACCAACATCAATCACCCTGAAACGCCTGAGGGAATCTGCAACTGCCAAGAGAACAAAGGAGTGCGTCCCCTTGTAGTTGTAGAACTGAGATCCTAAGTTGGAGGGAGTGCCTTCATGATGATGTCATCATAACACAAGGCTCATTGGAGTTATGTGGACTGAGGGTTTTGACAGTGGAAAACAAGTGATCTGATTTGTACTACATCATACGAGTAGGTTTATGTAGGTGTCATTTTCTACGTGGGGTTGACCTAGACATCCAGTCACTGCAGTGGTTTGTGCACATGAGGACTCACTACAATTTAGCTGGCATTTTCTGATGTTTCCATCACAATTTTGCATGACATATCGTTGTGACTACTCACCGCAAACAGATGGACAGACGCTTTGCCTGTGGAATGAAGTGCCTGTAGTTAGTGTCCTGATGGGTGATCTGTGCATCAATGCGGAACATCAGGATGTTGATCTGGGCCGGGGAGAGTTGAAAATACCACTGAAAGCGGTCTACATCTGGCTCCTGGAGAGGTTGGTGGAACTCACCAAACTCAGAGCGTTGCTGGTTGATGTTATGGACCCAGATTTGGTGCCGAGCCTGATGACATTTTTGTTTTCTTTTTAAATACAGATGTACGAGTGCCACTCTCCTGACGTGGTTGTAATCCTTGTGCGACCACATGAACAGCTTCCATTTTGTGCCAGATCACGACATTAATAGAAAGTTGACATTACACACCGGACCTCCGGAACAGTAGGTGGCAGATGAGCGCCAGTGAAAACAAAAAAATAATAATCCCCTCCCTGCTGCTACCTGTGTGACCGCGCTGGTCCGGTATGGATGCCACCTGCTGACTGTGCGTTCATGAACCTGCATATCACACGTACTTGAACGCACCACACGTGGCCGGAATGCGTGCACCTTTACAAACAGTTTTCACAGACAGCTCAGACCATCCTTACAGAAAGTGAAAAGTCAGTTGTCTGTTTTCCTGACACACTAGGTGTTTGTTTGCATAAACCCCTTTTGTGTTTGAGGCTAAACTTTATTTAAATTAATTATGTTTGTTTACATTTCTTGTTGGACCAGATAGAAAAGAGAAGAGAAAATGAGAGGTTGGAGATGAGGTTATGGGTACAAAAGAAAGGGGAGAAAAAGGGGGGATAAGGAAGTTAAAGGAAGATTAAGAAGTAGCCGGGGGTAGAAACACAAAGCAACAAGTTTCTGGAGGTTTACCATCATTACTGTCAGGTGTAGATGTTGGTCAAAAGGGCGGGGCCTGTTCACAGGCACACTCACATTTTACACACTGTTGGCTCCAAAAACCTTTACACAAATACTGTATATATTAACACTTGGACCATACAAATACAGCTCACACGCACATACTAGTGCACACAAACAAATACATGTCAAGCATGTATCATTCCATCACGCACACTATTTGGGCTGAGGTGAACTGACACTTGTCCTCAGGTGAGTGTTTGTGTTCTACTGTGGTGGAGGATGGAATGTAAAAAGAGGGGAGCGCCCGGTCATCTCCACATCAAGACCCATGCTGAAGCAGCAGTGGTATCTGGGGTCCCCCAGACACCTGCATGGGATGGCAGATCAAGGGACTCTGGTTGCCGGGAAACCCAACGGCTCCCTTGGGAGGCTCTGGTTGGTGCCTGGGTTGGAGTGGGGGGATGCTCAGAATTTCTGTGTAGTGGTGGGCTGCTCGTCTGGTATCAGGAGGGGCCCCCTGGCACGGCGGGAGGGCTGTTCCCTGGCTGGGTAGGGGCTTTCACTCTCCACGGCCCTGTGCCTCCCTGCTCTCTGGAGCTGAGGGCTCTTGTAGTGATCCTTGATTTGATTGTTCTAGGGGCTGCACAGTGGTGCAGTGGTTAGTGCTCTTACCTCACAGTAGGAAGACCCTAGTTCAACCCCCATTTGTGTGGAGTTTGCATGTTCTCCTTGCGCATATCGTTCCTCTCTGGGAATTCCAGCTTCCTCCCACAATCCGAAAACATGCTGTATTGGTTACTCGGTTACTTTATAAAGTGTTCCTACGTGTGCATGTGTGGGTGTTTGTGAAAGGGATTGTTTGGCCCAGTGACAGACTGGCAACCTGTTTAGAGTTTACGTTACCAGGTGGGCGATTTCTCTTGCTACCACTACTGTGATAGTTTTGCTTAGCTGGGAGTCTTGTCAAAGGGAGATAACAGTTCATTATGTAAGCAAATAACAACGTCCTGCAATTGAAGTCTGAAGCTCTGACCAGATGAGGGGTCCTTAACCCATGGAAAAAAACAACAGAAGTCTGAGAAATCGTATGAAGGGAAGATCAATAAAAGCTCCACAAAAAAACAATGAAAACATGAAAAAACATTAAACAGGCCTTGGGATTAAGCATGTATTCTTCTCCCACTAAGTGTAAAATAACGCTCCTTTTAACATTCTCCAGCTCAATGAAAGGAAGGAAGGACAAGAAAGGGTACTTATCTCGTGGGGTGTAATGTGAACACACCCCTTTGCCGATCCAGCTCACTCCCCCTTTCCTTGGCATTGCTTTATGTTCCCCCCCTCCAGCCTGAATGGCACTTCCTGATTCCCATGAGCAGCTTGTCACACCCCAATTTGTAAAGGCTACCTGATCCAAGATTGGGGTGCAACACGGCTCACATCTACTGACGAGGCTCGTCTTTGAATGACTTAGCGTGGCTTCTCTGAAGGGCAAGGTGTTCAGTCCCCACACCTTGCAATTCCTGGTGTTCCAATGATTAGTCCTACATTGTGAGATTTTCCTACCCGTAGCACAAAATGATAGATATAGCTATCCAAATGTTCCATCTTATCGGATAATACTACCCACTGTATGTGAACAAATGAAGAGTTTTGATGTTAGATCATAAACACAGCAGAGTAGGAAACATTCACGGAGGAGTAGGAAAGAATTATGGAGGAGTAGGAAAGAGTTACTGAGGGTAGGACATCCTCACGGGGAAGCAGCGCAGACTCACATGGGGTAGAACAGTTTAACAGGGTTAAAATGTATACCTAATATGCTGTTGTGTGCAGGTGGATACTAGACCCTAAAACGTGTGACTATCATTAATGGGTTGGATATAGATGATCTAGCAGATCTGCGGCAGATCCATGTCTATAGTGACTCTAGGTCCGCGCGGTAAATGGTTTCAAAATCTACAAGGTCTTCCAAAACCGAACCCCGCATGAATTCATGCTGGAACTGAACCGCTCATCCAAGGTCTAAATCATCATTACATCATCATATATTTTTTGAACTGAACCATTTTGAAACCTTCACCGCACTGACAGAGAGGAACTATAGACATGGATCTGCAGCGGAGTTACGGTGCAGTGTGAAACAATTTACGAATCCCAGAAGGTACTTACCTTCTAAGCTAAGCTAAAAGTCCAGAGTTAAGTTGTAAAGTGTGGCAAGTTAGCTGCATTGAGCATACAAATAAATGTAACCTAAAGTCACAAAAACAGCATAGTAACCACAAGATTACAGAAGTAGGACAGAATTATGGGCGGTCCGCCAAAACATACATTGATGACGTACTTTTGGTCTGCGCAAAGGATCCAAGGATTTGGCACTCTTTTAACCACACAACAAAAGAAAACGTTTTTATAATGTAATTACACTCAGCCAAAGACAGTAATGCAAAAATGAAAGAACTTTATGCTTTCACCTGCTCTGTCTGCTGAAAGCTAGTGGAATTTTTAACCTGATCGAAGACTTGATATTGAACAAAATCTTGCTTCATCCCAAGTTTAGTCTTTTTTAGTCATTTCTATGCCATTATTCCACAATATGAAGCAGTTCCTTTTCAGTTTCATGTGTTACACCATTTGTCCATACATTGCAGCAACAATTCTAGTCTCTATAAAATGATAGTGCTTCCACTGCCATGCTTGAGCATTAGCTGGAGGAATTTGTGTTGAAATTGACATATGCTGTTCAACCAAATATTTCCATTTTTTTTCTCACCTGTATATGAGTCGAGGGTTTTTATTTTTAAATCATATTTTAAACAGTGTCCTTTCCCTCATGCTCAGGGAGACGCTGCTCACATCGACTATCTTCCCTGATCCTGTAATTCTCTGCATTGATATTAACAGATAGTGTAACTCTTTGGGAGAAAAATAAAGATTTTCAAAAGAAAACAGGTTTTAAAACAACTTACAAGCATGATGAAGTCCTGTAAGAGCTCAACAATAAACAACACACTTAAATGTTTTTATTTGATCTAAAAGTGTTTGAACTCGGATGCAAAGACCAGCAAAACACAAAAGCTTATAAATCCTAAAAATCAAGACAATCCTGTTTCATTCATTTGACTCACGCATTTTCACTCCATTGTTCACTCTTTGGGAATAACTTTGTCAAGGTGAAACAGCCAAACCCTTGATGAAGGCCCCAAAAGCATCTACATGTTAAACAAATTAAAGTTGTATACATTTCAGTTTAAGGTCATAAAATATTTGAAGATCCTTGTGATTGAAGGAACTTGTGATTGGAGTCTTTGGCTGCTTTTTAAAAAACGTTTTGCCTTCAGTCCCCTCACATTAACACAATTCTATCATTAACCTTCACGCTCCTCCTACTGCATTGTGGCTAAAACTGCATGCAGGAAGAAGGAACTAAGAACATCGCTCCTTTCTTTTTTTTTGGGTGGAGCATCTTCCATGAATGATTGATGTGAAGGGAACCAGATCAGAAAGATGTAATTACGGTCTAACGAGCACAAAGCTGTAGGAAATAAATACTAGAAAAATTCCATAAATTTATAAAAAGATCATATTTTAATCTATAATTAGACAATTGAATTTTCAAAAAGGAGGAACTATAGTTATTTCTCAACCTCTGTGTGCATCCATTCTCCATACTCTCTGTTGGTCAATAAATTCAGCTGCTCTGTGTTGTGTATTTGTGTTTTTTTATTTTTTTTCAGCTACCCCCACCCCGCCACCCTTCATTTTTTTCTCTGCAAGCTTCCCAAAGCCAGGAATAAACACTGCCGTGTTTATCATCAAAACGGCTACACAAATTGCCACTTTCTTTGAGTGACATATTTTTTTGTGCAAAAATGTGCAACAGCAGCACAAGGAGAGAAGTTCATTTCCGAGCTTTGAGCACAGATGAGTGGAAGACAGTTAGTCCATGTTTGGTATCTGAGCACCTTTCACGGGACAAATGGAATGCCAATCAAGCGCCGGTACACAGATGTCTGCTCCCCGGTGGGGATGGAGAAGCTTTCTGGAGATGCAGCTCTGTTGTTCCTGCATTACTCTGGGTGCACTGGGATTATTTTGTCCTTTTACCTCTTCGCATCCCCGCACCCCATTTCAGACCCGTCTATAAATGATTTTTTTTTTTTTTGGCTCTCTGTGTTTTCCTTCAAGGCTCCACTTTTTCTCCACATTCATGTTTCCTTTACTTCTTCAGGCTTGACTTTATTTCCAATTGTGTAAAATATATATTCCCTGGTATTTATTCCGTCCAATGCGATGCTAAATTAGGTGGAGTCCTGGACTAAATTGCACTTCTGAACTAGTTAATGCGGCATGAAGGGGTTAAACCGTTCACCTCTCTTCATTAAACCATAGGGTTCCCAATCAGTTCTCTCCCTTAACTTTATTTGAAAAGTACTGTGCAATAAGTTGAAGATGGGTAACAGATGAATCCTGACCAGTGAGCAAAATTTTCTCGTGTTTAAAAAAAATGTGTATGCAGTGTATTCTTTTCTACCAGGTTTTACTTCGGGAACCTCTCCTTGAAAATGACATACCCCAACTCAATGAATAAATGAATTCCCTTTACTGTCACTGCAATAAGTACAACAAAATTACTCAGATAAGGTGAAAAGTGAAATTTATGAGGAAAACAGTGGGGGCAAAAAAAGCACCCATCTGCACTCAGCTCTTAATGAGTAATGTATTTTCTGGAGTAAGAGTTACAGGAACCAAAAAAATGCACAATAAAGAAGAAAAAACAATATCTAAATAGATCACTCAGATGCACTTTTAAGAGAAAAATGTGACGCTTCTGAACAATCCACCAAGCCGCCTAATGCTGCATTCAAAGGCCCGTTTGGGTGGGTGGTACCTCACCCCAAGCTCAGGTCAGCTCAGGCCCGGGAGCCTCTGGAGGTCCAGCAGTATCTTAGCTGTTTCTATCACTGCACTGTTCTGGACTGAGATGTCTGAGGTCTTTCCAGGGATCTGCTGTAGACACTCCTCCAGTTTGGGGGTTACAGCCCCGAGTGCTCCAATTACAACGAACACTACTGTCACCTTCCAAGCTTTCTCCAGTTCTTCTCTGAGTCCTTGGTATTTCTCCAGTTTCTCATGTTCCTTCTTCTTGATGTTATCATCTCTTGGTACTGCCACATCCACCACAACAGCTTTCCTCTGTTCTGTATCCACCACTACAATGTCTGGTTGGTTCACCATTACCATCCTGTCCGTCTGTATCCGGAAGTCCCACAGGATCTACTATTCTAGCCACCACCATATATATATATATATATATATATATATATATATATATATATATATTTTATATAAACCTGGCACTTTTATAACCTTTTCTTCTCCTTGCAGAAGCAAAGTAAACAGACGAATTGGAGAAGTCTTTCCGCTTCGTCGGGACAGCTTAAGACTTTATTATTGAAAACATGACAAGCCATTCAGCTGCTAAAGGTGCTTACTCAAGGGAACGCACGGAGTGCTTATTGTTTGATTAATTTGCTGGGAGCAGACCTGAAATCTCCCACTCATGAATGCGCGCGTGACAGCGAGATTTCTCCGAGGTGACAAGTTATCTAAACTACAGGGCAAAACGATTATGCTAATATCAGGTTGTAGTCATCAATCATCTCTCGTCAATGTGGTGTCAACGTCCCTGCCCCCCTCTCCCTCCACCTCTAACCACACAGGGCTGTGCGTAGAGTGCGCGTGCGCATCCAGGCGGCTGCGCGTTCGCCTGGAGAAGGTATGGCGCTTTCTGTGCGCCTGGGGACCGGAGGGTAGAGGGAGCTGAGGAGAACGTGGGAGGAAATTAATTAAGAGGCTTTCCTTTGCCTTGATGTGAACACAGGGCTGCGCGCGCACTGACGTCAGAGAGACGCACTTTAAAACCAAGATGTGAATCTCGGAGAGATATTAAGCTCACGCATTTCTTATCACGCAAGGGTTATTGGGAAGAAGCTGGCGGGATTTTCTGGATTAACGGGGAAAAGTGACTTTTTAGACATGAAATGCGCGCGTAAAAGTCCGCGCGCCTGCGTTTGGAGCGAGTTTTAGATGCTTTTTTTTAAAGGTAAACAGCGGTGAAGTTCGGCGTCAGAAACGTGTTTTGTTTCGGACGCCACTTTGATCGTGTTTGAACCATGGCTTACTCTCAGCTGGGATACCCCTACTCCTCCGCAACTCAGGTACGGTGCACTGTGTTCGATCCTCCGACCCAAAACATCAACATTTTCCTTCTGAACTCATTACAGTTCATTTCCAATAAGTCGTGAAAGGGATGCTTTTTCTTCTCAGTTTCTGATGAGCCCTGGCTCCCTGGCTGGAGCTCCTCCATCCCAGCCGGTGCTGCGCACTCAGAGCAACCAGCTGGCTCCAGGAGCAGGCATCGGTGTCTACAGCAGCCCATATCAAAAGAGCCAGAGTTACTACAACACTTGCTCTGGAGACGCCTCCACTGTGTATGCCAGAGTGAGTGGTGCTGGATGGAGGCGTGAGGAATACAAATTTACATCAAGAGTTTTAAAACTTTCATTCTTCCATCTTTCCAGGGACCAGTAGACCTCAAAGAAGTTGCGCCTGGGGCCCCGACTCAGACCCCGACTTACTATCCCTATGAATATACATTTGGACAATATCCTTGTGAAAGATACGGGTAAATGCAAGTGCTGATTTGTCCCACTGTGATGGTGTTTGTTACTAAAGATGAACATTTTTAGTGTCAGTCATGTTCCAGCAGTCAGCAAATATTTTTGTTATTATTCTAGCTTTTGTCAACAGAAGTGTCTCCAACTTGAGCTGACTCAACATTAGGGGTGTAACGATTCATTTGAACAACGATTTGATTCCTGTCATAATTTGTGGCTGACAATCCGATTCCCAGTCAATTTAGGTTCATTTTGAACGATCCGATTCACTAACAGAAAATCAGTCCAGGACATCTTTCTCCAAAACTTCATCCAGTGTGACTCAGAGATTAAGACCTGCTGCTGAATAGTGCAGGAGAAGTTTTCCAGATTCCTTGTTTTTCTTGCAAGATAATCATGTACAAATTAAATGTATGTATCAAAAGTGTTTCCACACGTTGGACTGTAGTGACGGCTTGATCCTCTTTTGCTGACATCACCTGTATTGTCAGCTGTGATGCACTTTACATTTTAGTAAAATAAACCTACCGAGCTTCAATCCAAATGGTATTTTCTAAGATCGATTATAACCAGTTCATTTAGTTTGGAAATGATTTTATAATTGTGCATGTCTGTTCAAATAACAACTTGGCTCAGACAGATTGATCTGGTTGGATCGTAGGAATAGAAACTGATTCATTGAAAAAGTAATTTAGATGTTACATTCCTTAACCATGGGTTTAAATATTACAGGACAAAGTCTTAAAAATGTTTTCTCATAGTTCTTTTTTGTTAATACAACTCTTCCAACCCTGTGCAGGTATTCCTGTTCAGACAGTTCTTCTCGTCGTAAGAATGCGACTCGTGAGACCACCAGCACGCTGAAAGCATGGCTGCAGGAGCACCAGAAAAACCCCTACCCTACCAAGGGGGAGAAGATTATGCTCGCTATCATCACCAGGATGACTCTCACGCAGGTGGGTTTCTGTCTGCTGAGTATCTTAAATGAATGTGCCATGGTTTTGTTGAAAGCCCTTTTTTTTTTTTTTTTACAAATCTCCCTCCCCCAAACCCCCCAGGTGTCCACATGGTTTGCTAACGCTCGCAGGAGGTTGAAAAAGGAAAACAAGGTGACTTGGTCGCCACGAGCATGTAAGAGCTCCGATGACAGAGGTTGTGAAGACGACAGCGATGAAGCTGAGAGGCCATTGAAAAGTGACAAAGATCTTCCTGGTGAGCAAGAAGAAGTCTTTCTGTCTGTCTGTCTGTCTGTAGCTCCTCCTTCTCTTCAGCGTGTAGAGACTGTTGTGTGAATCGTTTGCAGATCAGCCGTGCGCAGACCTGCAGAGCGATCTGGAGGACTTCGACCTGCTGGAGTCAGATGCTTCTGATGGAGATGGCAAACTGCAGTTTCAGCCTGATGCTGACAAAAGAAACCCAAACACAAACCTCCCACACAGGCAGCTCCTGCCCCCCAAAGAGAGACTGTCGGACGGCCCAGAGTCATCCGCAGTCAAACACCGGAGCAGCTCTTTTTATGTGAATGAAGAGCTGCAGAACACAACCACCAAGCCCAAAATCTGGTCCATAGCTCACACTGCAAGGTCTCTGGAAAGCAGCTCTCAGCCAGAATACTCGTCTTGTATGCTGCTGTCGAGTGGCTCCTCCTCGCCAGGGTTCCCCACGAATATGGCACTCAGCAAGGCGGAAAGGAAGCAGGAGTCAGCGGTCGCCACGCTGAGAGAGTGGGTGGATGGAGTTTTTCATGGGCCTCCCTTCCAGCAGCTGAAGGCTACAGACAGGTGGAAGGGCTTGAGTGACTCCATGACGGAGAGCAGGACAGCAACACACACCTTCAAACTCTCTTAGTCCGTCTCATCATGCAGCTCCTCGTCAGTTGGACATTTCAGCTGCTGGACCAGAAGGAAGAGTCGATGTTTTCTTAGTGTGACCAAACGAGTCTCCAGCCCCACAGGCTTTTAAAAGCAGCTCCTGAAGTTTGAGGGGAAACTGGAATTTGACTGTGACCTTAGCACAGCTCTCAGCATTTGATCCTGATGACCCCTCACAACTTTTCCAACAGTGTCTTCTGGATTTATAGGATGTTTTAGAATGAAAAACTGTCACTCAACACTACTGCAGTAAGAGTTTACACACAATACCCACACTGTTGTACATTTGCACTACCGCCTGCACATGCACCGAGTCACAACAATAAAGAGTGTGTTCTGCAGCATGGCAAATATCTCTGAGTCCTGCCCAATCCATCAGACGCTTGCTCCTCCAGAAGCCGTGATGGAACCTCTGTAGAGGAGCGGGGCGACCCAGCAGCTTTGTGTGTGTGTTTGGGACAGTGGGCTTTGTGTGTATGTCTGAAAGGAGGAAAGTGGGGGGTATTCAGCCGTGACTAATGGAAACACACAGAGGAGGGTGCTGCTAAATTGTTAAATCGATGCCACTTCCACCCGGGCTCCGGATATAGCTGCAATCAGCGACGCGTCGCTTTTCATTAGGCCACTGTTGACTTTGTCGAGCTTGGACAAGAAATACTTTACAGCAAGCCAAATGCCTCCTCCAGCCTTTTCCAAAAACTGTTTGTGTATTATTCAAAGCCAATTAGAAAAAAAGTGAATTTTTCCACAGATGTGAAGGAGTTTAAAAGGAAACAAACAAATACCAGTTCATCCAAAAAAAGCCCAATTGCAGTAAACATTTTAAACGAGCATTTTAAAATCACCAAAAAGCAACATTTTTGAAAATCATCTGACCTCCATTCTTCCAGTTCTTTTGGTTTAGGAAGAGTGATAAAGTATTTATCAGAACAGAGGAGGGATCTGCCTAGGCTTTGTGTGGAATTAACCGTTTCAGATTAAATAATTTAGGATGAATTCATCAGAGAATTCCATTCTGTTTCTGCTCCATAAATAAGTAACATCTGAGATGATAAATAATGACACCTGACCTCTTCTTTATGCCGTTTTCTTCTGTCACTATAGCTGGTCGACAGGATCTCATTGTGTATGTGTGTGGGGGGGGCTGCTGGTGTCTTTCAAATAATGTTCACATTTTTCAGTAATTTTTTAATGTTTATAGAATCAGTGTTCTCCCTTTTTAATCATTTAAAGGCTAATTACACTCCAGAGTTGGGGCTGGAATAGGTGGGCACGCTGTGGTTGGGGTTTTGGACATTGCTCACGGCTTCTTCTTGTTCTCTGCCTGCCGTCTCTAAAAGATGAAGATGACAAATCGGCAGAGAGCTTTTCAGAATTCTCCACAGAGCAGTCAACTTTGATCTGGGTTTGTGATGGAATAAGTGATTTTTGCCTGAAGTTTCCTCAAACTCTTTGAAGTATTTGAGAAGATAATCACATCAGGAAAAAGAAAAGAAAGCTTCAAATGTGTCAGTCACAAAAAATGTATTCATTTGTATTTTTTTCTCTTTATTGTATTAAAGGAAAAAAAGCTGAACCTAACTTTAAGCTTCTTTAAAAAAAAAAAAGTTCTATACATGTAAATGTTTTTAAAGGGTTTATGTTTTCTGCTGCGGTAGAAACAAACATGAGCTCAAAGAAAAGCATAACTGAAAGTTTAAAATGGAAAGAGTGAATCCAGATGTTCCTCTGTGGCCACTGGTCCTGCTGCAAACTGATAGAAACGCACCTTCCACAAAAGCAACTTCTGATCTGAAGGACTGTGGGAGAACCTTTAAAAGTCAGAGACATGAATCCAAGAAGTCTCACTTTCTATCAATCCATTTAGTATCTTGATGAACAAACCTTAAAAACAAAAAGTGAAGCAGATCCAGACTACATTTAAAAAGAGAAGAAGCCCACATCAGATTTTTTTAGAGGTGTACAGATTCATTTTAACAATGATTAAATTCATAGCATATTTGTGTTTATTAGCTGCATTTAAAGTAAAGCTGTGCTTTCATGTGCAAAATGTCTATGATCTGATCAAAGATCGAATTAGAATAGAACTGTGTACATGAGCTCTGAAAAACCTTGTCCGATTATAACAAACAATTCCATGCACCACACTTTTGATCAGAATGCATCACAGAACATCATTAATTCAATTTTCTAATCAGCCAATCACATGGCAGCAACTCAGTTCAATTCAAGATGTCTCAATGGGCTTCACACTGGTATTTATACAAAAGAATATACAATCAATCATGAAATAAAATCAATAGCTGGTTGCTAAACTAAGCTAAACATAGTAAGCTAAACTTTCATCCCTCCTCTTAGACCCTCGTTCTCAGTGAGGAAAAACTCATAAAAAAAAGATTTGGGGAAAAAATAGAGAAAAATCAGGGATGCACACATGAAGGAGGGATCCTCTCCCAAGACAGACAGGCAATATACCAGAAACGTAAAAGAACAATTAGCTTATCTAACTCTACAACTACATGTTTGAATAAGCTGAGGGTGCGAGACGAGCCAGAGGCGAGGTCCACGGTGAAAGATAGGAGCACAGACAATCCACTCGTAATTTCTCCTGCTCCCACGGAGAGGAATGGGAAAGAGGGGACAACAAATGAATCGCACTGCACCAAACAGAGGCATGAAGAACTAAATAAAATATAATACTGGATAAATTATGAAGAATAGAGGAGAAGTACTAGAGGACAGAACCCTAGAGGATCATACTTTCCCCAGCTTCTAACTTCAAGTAGCCTGTAGAAACTAATTGGTATTGAAATTTAATTCAAAAATGTTAAAAGTAAGTTGCATGTAATATGGCACAAATAGCGGATGGTAATAAAAATAGCAAAAAATAGAAAAATCTGCAGTTTTAACGGGCTGCACGGTGGCGCAGTGGTTAGCGCTCCTGCCTCACAGCAAGAAGGTTCCCGGTTCAAGTCCTGGCTGGTGGACCTTTCTGTGTGGAGTTTGCATGTTCTCCCCATGCATGCATGGGTTTTCTCCGAGTACTCCGGCTTCCTCCCACCGTCCAAAAACATGCTTCATAGGTTAATTGGTTACTCGAAATTGTCCCTAGGTGTGAATGTGAGTGTGCATGGGTGTGTGATTGTGGCCCCTGTGACAAACTGGCGACCAGTCCAGGGGTGTACCCTGCCTTCGCCCATGAGTAGCCGGGTTAGGCTCCGGCAACCCCGTGACCCCGAAAGGGATAAAGCGGATTGGAAAATGAATGAATGAATGTATTCAAAACTATAATTATTCCCCAAACTTCATTACAGTAGGTGATCAGTAAGTTTAACATTCTCCGATTGCTAATTAGCCTGGCATAAAGCCTGGCTAAAGAGGAATATTTTAAGCCTAACTTTGAATGTAGAAACTGTGTCAGCCTCTCTTACATGAGCTGGGAGTTTCTTCCATAAAAGAGGAGCTTGGTGGCTAAAGGCTCTACCTCCAACTGTGCTTTCAGAAATTCTAGGAACCACAAGCAGTCCTTCATTCTGTGAGTGAAGTGTTCTGTTTGGTTGGTAAGGCACTATGAAAGCTTTAATAAAGGGTGGGGCCATCCCATTTAAGGCCTTTTAGGTTAGGTTAGCAGGAGTATTGCTGCTGCTCTGTCTCCGGGTCCCATCTCTGGGTTGTCAGGTTGCACAACTAATGCTAGCAAAAAGTGGAATGGATGCCATCTCTCCTCATGAGACCAGGCTTTTTCCCAAAACACACTCCACTTGCCCACAAAGCCAACGCCATTTTCTGGGCACCATCTAGCTAACCAGCAGTAGCTGTACATTTCATCACTGCCTAGGTTCAGCTGCGACATTCTGATGGTAGGGCCAGAATTTGGCGTTTACATTATACAGTAAAACCATTGATTCGTGCTGTCTTGTATCAACGGTTCAGGTTGGTGGAGGTGGAATGGTGTGGGAGATATTTTCTTGGCACACTTTCGGACCCTTAGTACCAGTTGAGCATGGTTACAACACCACAGCCTACCTGAGTATTGTTGCTGACCGTGTCCATCCCTTTATGACTGGCATCATGGATGTTCAGCCGATAAATCTGCAGCAACTGTGTGATGCTATCATGTCGATATGGGCCAAACTCTCTGAGGAATGTTTCCAGTACCTTGTTTAATCTATGACACCAAGGATTAAGACAGTTCTGAAGGCAAAAGGGGGTCCAACCCAGTACTAGCATGGTGTACCTGATAAAGTGACTGGTGAGTGTATGTCAGAAGGCTGTCTCTGTGTTTTGTTAGAAAGTGAACTGTTAACATCATTTGTAAATGAACGGATGTTTTTGCTTTTCATCAGGACCTTTGTTTTTTCCTAAAGCTCTTCTGCTTTCAAATGTCTGCATAGAAAGTATGCACAACTTCAAACTAGTTGTCTCTGCAACCTGTCTTTTTTTGCTGCCGCTGCCTCTCGGTTGCATTCAGGCGCTCACCGTCCGGAGTCTCCAGTGTCACATACACTTTGGTTTTTCCAGAGCTATCAAAGCACTGTATGCTAACTCTGTCCTCCACATGCTGTCACATGTGGCCAGAGGTGTCTTGCACCCCGCCGTAACCCTCTGAGCTCCTGGCACAGGAACAAGTCATTATCTCCTCGATAAAGGTCAGAGGCTCTGTCACCCGACCAAAGCAGAGCTGAGTTGAGTTGCCGTGAGTCCATGGCCAAAGGTCAATTTTCTGATTTGCTGCCCACACGGTGACTATGCTTTGGAGGATGGGTTGCTCCCACATCTGCCTTCTGCTCACACCAGCTTCCAGACAAAGAAGCTCAGATAATTGGTAGCAGGGAGCTCTGTAATGAACCTCAGCATCTGTAATGTGACACGTCGTACAGGGGAAATATTTTAATGGGGCAATTACAACCAAGAGGAGGGTGTTTAGGCAGAGACTGATTGTTTTGGAGAGACATCAGCTCAAAGAGTCTCACTGTAAAAGAGATTTTTCACCTGATTAGACTCATTCTAACCATAGATATGATCCTACCTGAAGTCCTCCATCACGACCTTAAAACAATGCACTTATGTGACATTTAAAAAGCTGAAAAATACTGTAGCACTGCGCTGATGTGTTTAAGGCCCCTGAATAATTCAAAGCTGCAGTCAAAGCCCACAGAAGCACAGTTCATATGCTCAGTTTCATCTGCTAACTTTGCCTGTGGCGATGCCTCCAACTCAGCCAAGTGCCACCTCTGAACCAGACAAACTCACAAGACCGCAACTGGTCCTCCCTGACACCAACCCGGCTCATCTGAACTCAGCATCTCTCTCCCCTTCAATCATTTGCTACGGTCAGACCCTACACGAGGTGAACTACAGCATAAGCTCCACTTCCAGGTGTCACCAGGGCCAATTATATCAGCCTGACAACTCATCCTGACCTGAGCCCTGCAGAGCAGAAAATGCTGCTCTACTGCTCCACCAGGGACAGGATGGGGGTGTCTGGAGCTGGAGGGACTGGAGCCACTGCGCAGACCAATTTGGCACGCAAAGGTCCATGGAGAACAGGCTTGATGAAATATATATATAGCCATTGTTTCATGCTGCTGTTGTGCCTCTGGCAGAAGAAAACACTTTTCCAACCATACCGAGACAGCATGAACTCAAAGGTTTTTTTGTTTTGTTTTTTCACGGCACATATGTGTGATTGGATGAAAAGAGTAAATGTACCTAAACTTCTATATAATCAAAAACAGTCTGGTGTAGTTTTCATTGGAAGCATTTCTGGGGATTTTTTTTACTTCGAAACTAAAACCCTTTCATTGAATTCCAGACTGAGATCCTGCAGGACAGTGCTGACCTCTGTCTGGCACAGACTGAAACTGCATCTAACATTGTCCACAAAAACCCACAGAATACCTGTTTATCCTTTTTTAACAGATTTTTTAGCTGACTTTAAATAACAAAAAACTCATTGAGGGACAGAACATAAATGATTTATTAACCAATATGGCCACAAGTACAGAGGAGCATAGACAGAGGCGATGAATCAGTGCTTCTGCTTGAACTGCAGCCCACAGTATCCACAAGTGCCCACTTTTGTGTTTTTATCCTGCAGAAACACAGAGAAGACTGTTGCTTAGTGCACACTTTAAATTACGTCCATTGATATTATGTTCTTTCATATCAACAGAAAGATTCAAACACCACATCAATATTTTAATAAACAAATCATTCATACATTTGAGCATGTTCAGTGCCTTGCAAAAGTCTTCACCCCCTTGGATGTTGTACTCTTTTCTTGCCTTCATAAATCACTCACGGTCAATACAATGTGCTTTTTCACACCAAATCTTACTGGAAAAACTTCACATATCCAATGGAAAACAGGTTTTTACAAAGTAATGTCAATGAAACAACAATATTTTTTTGCATAATTATTCAACCAATTTTACAAGTAATTGTCTAATTTGATAGTCATTCAATTAGTGCTAATAGTTACACAATTAGTGAAATGTTGATCACCTGAGTGGTGTGGGTGTGTCTCATGTTAATGAAATATAAAACACCAGTCTCTGAAAAGTGCAGACACTGGTTGAATGGTATTCGAGGCTACCACTACACTATGAAGTCAGAGGAACACTCCAAGCAACTCAGAGAAAGAACTTTTGAAAAAAACAATTCTATGGAAGCCCAAAACTGCAAACTACCCTCCCCCCCCAAAAAAAGACCAATTCCAGAGTGATGCACAGTCATTCCACCCTGCTCCAATCATGCTTCATTCTGTAAACGTGTAGACTAGAGATAGGCAACTCCAGGCCTCGAGGGCCACAGTGTCTGCATGATTTCCAGATATCCAAGCCCTACTCATGACTGACCTGGTTCAGATGTGTCCAGTCAATTAGAACATGTCAGAGCATGGCATGTTGGAAAACATGCAGGAATACAGTAGATGGTCTGATTCCCTTAACTGGTCACTAATGAAATTGACAACAATCGCAGGACCTCTAAACTGCAGCCGACTGCGCAGCTGTAGCCGGGCCAATCTTCTCCTTGAATGATGTTGACTGACTTGAACATTGTTGAGGACCAACAACATTAGCACAATCTCCCTGCCTGAGTTAGACCAGGATTAAACTGATCAATTATATATTGATAAGTCCTTATGGTGCTCGATATTTTCTCTGAAAAATCGATTTATTTTGCTGCAGATTGTAGACCAATGAATAAAGGATTGTAGTAGACCGAGTTGGGCTCAGTGGTTGTTTGAAATACCTTGGACATTTTACTTTTTGAAATATTTTGGATTTTTTTTTTTAGGAAAATGAAATGGCATCAAAGTAATTTATAAACGGTATGAAAACATCTTTATTGTCATCTAACTGTAAACCCAAATTCAAACATGCTGAGAAAACAAGGACAGATTCATTAGAGATTTCCTAATTCTACCTCCCGGTGATCACATTTTGTAAAACATTATAACAAAAAAACTCCTGAAAACAGTTTGTTTTAGGTTTTTGTCATTAAATATCATTATTGAAATTAAAGCTGCAGCTTTAAGGAGGCGGGAGGATTGAGAACAACATCTGACAAGTAAGTTTTTAGTGTAACACAGACTCCGTTATGCTACACAGACGCTGTTAAAACAGTGGATTCAATTCTATTATTTAGAAAATGCAGTTTTTGTGAATGTCCATGAATTCATCTTGTTGTATTTATCTGCCGCGTCTTACAGGCCAATCCGTGAAAATACTGTCCAACTTTAAACCGGTCCATGATCACACAGGACACAGAACTTCTAGTTAGCATCATAGCGTTAGAGGCAAACAAGCTAGCATCATCAAGTTCAACTTGTTGAACTTTCAGCATGCGTTCAGTGAACACCCAGTTTGTACATAGAGCCTGAGAACGGAGAAGAGTGTGTAGCGACGTATGAATAACAGGGTTTTTGAACACAGAAGCCCGACACGCAGGTTTACAGACGTTTACAGAGACTTTTCTTTAAAAGTGATCGCTCAAACGCTAATTGCACGGGCGATGTGAATGTAACTGAGCACTTTGGATAAAAGGAATGGAGCTAAACTGCAGCATGATTGAGACTTATCCAACAATACTCAGTGGTGCGATTGCAGCCAAAAGTACATCTACTAAATACTGACAAAAAGGGGGTGAAGAATTATGCAAATAATTACATGCTTTATACATTTTTTTTTCATTGAGTTTACTTTGTAAGAATTTGTTTTCACACTGACATTAAATGCTTTTTTTTCCCAATAAATGTTTGTATAAAAAAGACACATTTTATTGACCATGAGTAATTTATGAAAGCAAAAAGAAAAAAAAATTAAATATCCTAGGGGGGAATTCTTTTGCAAGGCACTGTATAGCTCCTACATGCTGGGAGCCTCTCAAAGTGCTTCATACCAGGTTGATGTAGACTTTGGGGTGTCCGAGAGCTCCTCCGCCTCCATCACAGGACACCACTCGGTGCGCTACATCTGACACCGGCTCTTCTGCCACCAGCTCGATGGCAAAGTTCTTGTTCACCTTTGAAGACACAATAACAGCTAAAGTCAAATAGACGGCCATCATTGTGATAGTAGGGCAAATAATATCAAAACAAAGACGCCTTTCAACAAAGTCTTTCTGTGACTATGGCTGTGTAAAACTGTGACAGAACTTCAAAAGAAGAAGCGATCTTTCCCAAGTATTGAACTCTGTCCAACAACCCACTTACATGCAAGTTCTTTCAAAATAAACTACACCCTATGTCAAATAAG
This sequence comes from Adrianichthys oophorus, assembly GCA_036245035.1. Taxonomy (NCBI): domain Eukaryota; kingdom Metazoa; phylum Chordata; class Actinopteri; order Beloniformes; family Adrianichthyidae; genus Adrianichthys; species Adrianichthys oophorus. The sequence continues at coordinate 315,202 of BSAI01000019.1, forward strand.
ACCCTGGACTAAAAATCCAAGAAAGCCAACTCAAACATGATATTTAATATCATTACCACTTTGGTGAGCCATCAACCCTTTTCTCATTTCGCTATTGATTATAAATATGACAACACTGGTGCACAATCCAAATAAAAAACATTATGAACATAATATAAAAGTTATTTAAATAATCAACAGTAAAACACTCTGAAAGCAATTGAAATCTTTTACCATAATTTTCCTGTGATTTGATAAGTTAAAAATCTAAAAACAAATGACAAAAATGAACTAACTAAACACAATAACCAAATCAACAAACCCATTTTTACTCAAATTGTGCACATTTTTCTTAAAAACCAAAGAGTTGCATGTGGCTCCAGAGCCTCAGGTTCCAGACCCAGGCATACATTTTCTCAATTTGAGAAGAATCAAAGACATATAGACCAGCTTCTACATCAATTCTGTAAATTAAGTGTGTATTCAGAAAGGAAAAATCTGTTGGTCCAGAACAAGTCTTGAATCTTGTGTTTGGTCTGTAGTCAGACTGCTGTCACCCAAACATTTCTGTTTTGAACAAACCACATGACTAAAGATCTCTTCAGTCATTGACCAGGAATTACAAGGAAGGCGCAAAGCAATGAGAGAAAGAATAATGGAAGTCCTGCACTTTGCAATCCTTTTTGGTACAGTCACTTATTCAAATGTTATATTTTACTGACCAATTCGGAACGTCTGTATCAACGTCAGGCTCAATACTTTTAACTGCTGCTTTGGTATAGTGGAGGCATGCTACAAGACGGTTGCTGAGGAGGCAACGCAATGAGGGTACACTGATAAGTGTTTATGACGTACAGATTGTGGGGAAACCAGTGAGAAGCAATGTGAATCACGTTAAAAGTTATTTTAATGAGCCTGCATCCATCCAACCACATTTCAGTGAGTTGCTGTGTCTCATGGTTGCTCCGCTATTCTGTTTACGTCCCATAATGACTGGCTGCCATGGCCATTTTGGTCCAGTTGTTCCACTCCAAGCATGAAGCCTTTTCAAATTGAGGATTTCAGACTGAAATTTCCAGATATCCAAGTCGTACTCATTACTGATGACCTGGTTCAGGTGTGTCCAGTCAATTAGAACAAGACAGAGGATGCAGGAATGTGGCCATCAAGGCCTGAAGTTGCCTCTCCCTGCCCTACATGAATGTTTAGTGATCCCTGAAGGAACCTGATGTAAACAGAGAATCTGAATCTACAGAGCTGGATTTCAAGCATGTTTTGATGCAACATAATTTTCAGTTTGGAAGTGACACAGCTTCAGATGCACATCTGGTGTCTTTCCTGTTACACCATGACATTCACCAAAGGGTTGAAGGAGAAAAAGCGGAGGATTCAGAAGCTTTCCACCCGGTCCCACAGAAAACTGGGGTCAAATGTGTCTTAGCGTGCTGTTTCTCACCTCCTTCTGTCTGCCAACGAACCTGGCTCTCCTGGGATCGTTTACATCAAACACCTAAGAAGAAGACAAGGAAAAAATTCAGTAAAAAAAAAAAGCCAACTGACTGTATTATCTTTATATGCAATACATTTACCAAAAAGGTTAGATACATTTATTAAACATATGTTTTAAAGGTAAGAGGTTAGCTAGCATCTAGCTGTTGTTATTTTTAGCTAATAGCTTAGCGAACATGCTATTATTATTTTTTGAGGTAGGAATTTAGCTATCAACAGTCGCCCGGAAAAAGTCCGGTTTGAAGCCCACCTGTCCAGTGTGAGTGATGGGTTCTCCGGTGCTGGAAACCTCCACACTATAACAGTGAACAGGTGTGACAGTCGATCTCAAGGGTGATACGAACACCTTTGCATTTTTACTGAAGGACAACAGTCTGCCCAAAGCGGCCGCCATGTTTGCAGCCGTGACCCGCAGTGAAGTTCCCCTCCACAGAGGAAGGGAGATTTTGCCCCAGAGTTTTGCCTGTCAGGTTCATAGAGCCTCCGGTTTAACCATTGATAGTTTACATACTGTCAGTAGGTAAAACCGAAGTGTTGATCTGTGGAAGGGATGTCAGGGAAAGTAAAAAAAAAATTAAAACCACGTTTTAAACAACAATACACAATTTTGACTCAAAATGAAAATCGCAAGAAGTGGAAGGCAGAGCTGAGGGAAAAAAATGTGACATTGCCCTTTCACACCGGAAACAGTTTCTCGCGCCCTTTGGATTCGGTTAAAGAGAAGCTTTGGAGGGTGTCGCCCTCATTTAAAGCTCTCGGAGATCTTTAAAGGTTTGTATTTTCCTCTGGTACATGTTGCGTGATGTGTTGCATTTGTCTGGCATTTAAGTGTCGTAGTCTCGCGCTCACTGGTCAGCTCGCTGGCGTGTCTGGACTCTCTTCGGTGTCATGCGGAGACTCACTGAGTGGGGTGACTTGTTTTGTGACCAAAGGAAACTGGTTATCTTCACAGACCATGCCCCCCCTCTTGCTGAAACACCTGGCTTCTTCCCTGGTCCGACAAATGGCCCAGACGGGGGTCTTCAGGAGCTTCTCGTTCGCGGCCCCCAGATGCTTCAGCAGACCCCCGACTCTTCGCCCCGCGCAGGTTCCCGCCTGTGGCGTCCCGGCTCAGGCCGCCCCCTCCCTGCTGGGGAGGTGTCAGCATCTTCTCTGCATCCAGCTGACAGCAGGGATGAAAACCAAGTCCGCCCTGAAACGACGCTGCAAAGACTGCTTCTTCGTTCGAAGGAGGGGGCGCCTGTTTGTGTTCTGCAAGACCAACCCGAGACACAAACAGAGACAGGGATAAGGCCTTACTGCTGGCAGAATAAACGGCTGAAGGGGAACCAGTTGTCCTATGTTCTTCTGTATCTTTGATGTTTTTTTTTCTTTTCTGGATAAGTCAAAGAGAGGAAGTCAAATCCCCTGTTTGCCTGTTCTCCTTCATGTGTGGGTTTTCTGCAGCTTCCTCCCACAGTCCAAAGACATGCTTCACAGGTTCATTGGTGATTCTAAATGGTCCCTTTGGTGTGCATGTGTGATGGCCTGCCAAACTGTCCACAGAGTGTACCCTGCTGCCACCCAACAGCTGACGGGTTAGCTCCAGCAACCCAGTGACCTCAAAAGAGATTGAGCAGGTTCAGAAACTGGATGGATAGATGGATCATTTCCATCATTTACCCTTTTATTATTTCCTGTCATAACTATCGTCCTGACTACCAGCAATGCAACTTTGTCCTTTTGTGGAGGACATTTCTTAGCCTGAATGTCTAACAACCACTGCACACTTGGGATTTCTCAATGATGCTAAATTTGAAGGGGTAATTGTTTTTTGTGGATTAAAAAAAAAGAAAAGATTGATCACGTGTTTTCTCAGGCAGTCAGGAGGAGATGGGGCCATACCACCCACCTGCAAAGATTTTATGAATTTAAAAAAGGAAAACATTGAGAGCTGCTTTGATTGAAGACAACATTATAAAGCATTCAATGACCTGTCTTTCTTGATAAATGTCTTCAATCATTTTCTCTTGAAGGGCTGGTTTGGATTCCCAGAAACCCTTGGGATTTTGAATTTTTTGTGTTTAGAGCACAGTGACACATTCCCTTTGGCCACACAACAGGTTTTTAGCCGTGCCTGTAAAGCTGCAATAGGTTAGAAGAAAATCAGTTCATCATCGCTGAATCTTTTCACTGGAAGCTTAAAACTGATATTTAAAGAGCTGCTGGCATTCCACTGTCTGTCCACAAGAGGGAGCCAAAGCCCACTTTGGGTTAGTGGAAGTGAAGAATGTTTTCAGATTATGTTTGCTTTTTCCAAATTTGTGGGTGTTTTCAGCTCCTAAAGATAACTTATGTTCATCGTGCTGATGTTTGACCTATAATTATTGTCCTGCTTGACAGACACAGAACCAAACTGACTGAGAAATGTTTGACAGCCATCCTGGAGAAAAAGTGCGCTTATGTGTATTTATTTAGATTGGTCTTCTGCAGACTTTCAAGTCCAGCCTTGAGTCCAAAATACATTTAAAATATTGTATTTGAGTTTACACATGCATCATGCAGAGGTAAGAAAGAAAGAAAATGGGACAACAGCAACACATTTTACATAATTCTTTTAGTGACAAGAATGTATGAAGTGGTATATTTACGACTAACAGACAGTATATTCCTCGTGTTTAAAAACCTCAATAATAGTCAGAAAAAAATGTACCTTCATCTTAAATAGCTCTTGGGAACTTGACATTTCTGCAGCATGAGCAGAAATATACCAGGACAGATGGAAGGCTCACTCCCCAGAGTGGACCAAACAAGACCTGGTAAAAGACAAAGCAAAGTAAATAAACTGGCATCCTCCAGTTTGGGGCTACGTGGCCTAACCAAGAAACACATTTAAAAGTACACATAGTCACATTAAACACTAACATCTTCACTTCTTTTTCTCCTTCTCGCAGCGGTGCATATGGCAAAATCCAACCCACTTGTGGCACATCCATCGACAAAATAATCCCAGATAATCCACTTCCATTATAAATCGACTTCTGTTGTGGCTTTTTTGTTTGAAGTTACTTTTTCTTTGCTAGGGTTAATGGCAGAATAAACTGACAAAAACATTTCTTAACTTTCTTTACAGATCTGAACACGAAACAGGCAAATCTTCCATTATAATCTTTGAGATTTCCATGAATTTTCATTGCATATTTGAAAATTATTTTAGACAACCTGTAATCATTTATTCAAAAACTGCATGGTAAGATTTGATTTTGATGAACTGAATTCAAGTGCCGACTTAATCCTCTTTATTTGACAATGAAGCAAAAGAGCATCATTTTATGTTGGTGTTTTACTATGACTCATAACTTCGATGTTTTTGTTTAAAACGTTGTTTAAAGGGCCTACACTGGAGATTGAAAGTTTGGGCACTCCAGGTAAAAATGTTATATTATTGTATATAAAGAGCCCAAGGAAAGATTTTTAAAAAATCTACTAAAGGTATACGAAAAAATTAGGCTTTATTTCCATCATTTACCCTTTCAAAACAACAGAAAACCAAGTAAATGGCGTCCAGCTTTTCCAAAGGGGGTGGTGCATTCTATAAATTCTGCAGGGTGCCCGAACTTTTGCACAAACAATTTTTTTGTTTTCTGTTATTTTGAAAGGATAAATGATGGGAATAAAGCCTATTTTTTTTGACATATTAACCCTTTAAAGCTGAACGTATCATATTTGATACATGAATCTGTCAGCCCTCCAAAAGACCAATGGAATGAAAATACAAAATTCTTGTATTTTTTTTGTCTTAGAATATTTTTGTTAGCTCAGGAAACTGTGTGACCTGATGTATCAGATATGATACAAAATTTATATGTAAAAAAAACGTTTTGTTTTTTTTTTGCTTGTTTGTTCAAAGGTACCTATAAAGGCTCTAAATCCAAATAATTTGAATTTTCTGTCAATTATTTAGTGGTTCATGCTTTACAGGGTCAAAAGAATGTCTTATCTGTAAGCTAATACCTTTAGGAGATTTTTTTCAATCTTTCCTTTGGTTCTTAATGCACAATCAAATTACATTTTCACCTGGGGTGCCTGGACTTTCAATCTCCACTGTATATCCTGCTATTCTAAGCCTTTCAGTGTAAACTAAGGCAAAACTTTGGCACACTAAAGAACACATTTCTTATGACATATGAGTTGTTTTCGTGAGCTCTTTTCCTACCTGGAAGTAAGACTCCTCGATCTTTGAGGCTCCACCTTTTGCTCTTTGTAGGTGCCGCCCATTTCCTGATGTCATCCAATAGCTGGCGTCAGCAATGTAAAATCACCACAAGTAACTAAGTTTTGTGCCTACACCAACATTTTTAAATGCTTAATCTTTGTAGTGACTACCGTCAATTTCTTTTTTTAAACTATTTTGAAGCACACACGCACACATATAAATATCAGTGACACGCAATCAGGGGAGGCTCACCTACAAAATATAGCTTTTAAAGTACAAAAATTAAGAAAGATGAATATACTTGTTATTACTAAAAATAAAAATAAAATATTCTTTTTTAGACATATCTATTCTATAATTACTTTTTTCCTTGTTGATTGTCAACTTTTTTTGGAAAAAAGTAGCAAATTTAGGAATTTCCTGTTCAAATACACAGGAAAGGTGAGGCACCAGCCGCTCGTGCCTCCCCTGCAGCCAGACTGCTCAGCACACAGTGACTGGAGCTGCAGATGACGCATGCGCTTTACTGTTTCAGTCTTTCCATCATCATAAAAGACACTTGATCTTAAATTACTTCATTTTTCTACTTCTTCCCAACTGTCTTTGTGACTCATTTAGTCTTTTTTATCCTCTAAAACCATGTGCCTCATCACAGTACGCGTGCCTCAAGGTAGAGGGCGTTGGTGAGCCCAGAGAATGTGTCACCGCGGCTAAAGACTAATAGAATTTGTGGTAGAAAGTCAAGTGCAGCTGTCCAGTTACTCTTTCATATTGTTTAGCATCATTTTCTAAACAGAAGACTACGTCTCTAAACTCAGGAATTTGTTTAGACCCGTCTGATCTCCATTGAAACAGAGACACTAAAGACAGAAAAGGAACACTTTTACAAACATTTTATCTGTGTTTCTTCAGAAGGAGCAGCTCACAGACTTTACTTAGTAATAAAAGTCAGTCAGTTTTGGTGCTTGTTTTCTATGTCACAGTTTGAAAACAGAAAAAAAAAATGTTGAAATGAAATTTTAACCAACACATTTTAACTGCTGGCAAGGAAATGGTGAATAAGCTACTCTGTAGGTCTCATATGTTTGTAAATCTGACTGACAATGTCAGTGCCTCACCAGCCGTGAACCTCACCCCACGTTACTGATATTTATATATATATATATATATATATATATATGTATTAGTGCTGTTGCTCAATTAAAAAAATTAATTAGATTAATGACAGTGTTTTACGAGTCAAATTTTACCACACACAATATGCGGCTTTTGAACAAAAACAGGCCAGAGAGAAAATGTTTCCTTCATTTTTATTTTTTAAAATGTTTAAATTTATAAAGTGTTAACTCAGACGTGTAATTTGTGTGAACAAAACACCTTAGCTGTAAGATAAGCAGAACTGTAAAGACTTTAATGTCTGCAGTATTACTCCAAGAAAGCAATGTGTATTCTACCTGCTGTCACTAAAACCGTCACGTGCCCAAAGTTGAGTCCTTGATTGCCTGACATAGATGCGCCGAGTTGCTCAATTCGCACTGTTTCCAGGCTTTTGCACCGCACTGGCCGTTCGATTTGCGCCACAGACCCTAAATTCACGTCTAAACAGTGATAATACACTTTCAGCTGCTAGGTTACAACCCCTTGCTACAAAAACGGCGAGCAGTACTGGAGCTATCCAGCCTAACGTTTTGAGCCAGATGCAGTTCAGGCGAGAAAAATGAAGACATACACGCATCTATTTGTCTTTAAGTTGATGCATCAGAATGGAGCGGAGCAGGGAGAGATTTCAGTTGCTGCGTCACAAAAGAGAGCTTTCTCAAACGGCATTTTTTTGTCTGCTCCCAAACAAAGAAATACTCAGAAAAGCTGCTTTAATTGTCTTAATATACTGTATGTCCTCAATCAGGAGAAAAATGCCACAAAAACATGTTAAAACACACATTTTATTTGAGTGAGTCTTTAAAGTGTTTCAAAGTAGAAATATTCAAAAAAGGTCAGCATTATTACTGGAGGTCATAAGAACCCTGTAACTGCAGGGCTGGTCAGTTGTGTTTTTTCAGGTGTGCATCTGAGCGTGGACGATGGAGGAAAACCACTCCATCTTTGGGTGGAGCTGTAGGACAGAATGCTCTGACTGAACAAAGCTGCTGTTTTTCAGGGGGATGCAGTTTGAAGAAACAAAAAGAATCATCGTGCTTTCGTTCCAGTTGCTGATTGGTTGGTTGTTTGATGTTTGTGTTTGGTTAAAATCAGAAAAAGGTTGACAAGATCTTTCTATGTTTTTGATTGCTCCTCCTGTACACCGTGATGGTCACAAAAACAGGAGTTATTGTCTTTGCTTGTTTGTTTTTTTTAACTAAAAAGCCTTCTGGGTTTGTTGTCACCTCTTATCTTAATCCACTAGATGGCGCTTTGTTCTCAAAGACCTTTTTAAAGGTTTGTTATCAAGCTCACAAGTTTCCCTTTTTGAACTAAACTCAACTCAGACTTTTGTTGTTAATGGAACTGTTCTCCATCAGTCCTTCCTTGTTCATTCTTTAGTCCTTTTTCTCAGTCATGCAGGAAACTGCAAGCAGGAGCTGTGACTTTCCCAGCAGCTCCTCTGTTTTCAGCCCAGATGGTGGTGCTGACTCCCCATGCTAAACACAGCAGAGAGCCTGTGCGCCGCTGCCCTCCTGATGGACAGGAAAGCATTACCTCATCTGCTGCTTTCACTTTTTCAGGTAAAAATAGACAGATTAATTCCTGAGCTTTGACGAGAGAAACCTTCAGAGGAGGTGTTGAGGCAGAGAGAGGGATGGCGATGGAGGAGAGAGACTAAATGGATCATTCTGCTCCAAATCCAATTCTAATAGCTGAAGGGAGGAGGAAGCAGGAGAAAACCGAAAGGGGGTGGGGGTGGAGATATCACAATTAAGACCTGCCTTGGGGGGCTTTAAGCAGAAGCTTTGAGTGGAGGACGTCATTGCAGCTCTTCCTCCAGTCTCCTGCCTTAAAGGAGTGCAGCAGGCCTTCTGCAGCCCAACACATCCCAGTGTAAGAGAACATCAGAACAACACTAAAGTCTAAACTGGACCTAATCCCAGTGACTGTTCACAACCAAACAGCATATTGAACCCCCCCAGGAGGTGGGGGGTGGCTGAGAAGCTGTCACCCACAGCTGATCATCTCTGGAATGTATTTTTTATGAGAACAGCAGTGTCTCAGTGGTTGAAGTTTGACTTCAGATGAAAGTTTTCAGCTTTTTTATATACCTGACAGGAAGTAAGGAAAGAGGAAATGTTTGAAATAAAGTCAGTTAAACACTTGAAATGTCTTTTTATTATTTGAACCATCTCTAGAAAAGCAGACACAGATCTTTCAACAGTTACTCCGAGCTCCTTAAATTAAGATGAGGTAATGGTTCTAATAAAAAGTAAGTCTAGAATCAGTGTATAACATTCTTCTGAGTACGTATGAAAACAGAAGTATTGTGTATGCATGGTCTGTGAGCTGTGAGACCCTCCCCTCAGAAAAGCCTGTTTGTGAGCAGAAGGATGTGTTTTTGTTTTTCATCCTGGAGTTTTACACTTCCTGTTTGAGCTGTGAATGGGGGATAGGTCACCTCTGGAAATCTTAAACTGCCTCGTCTGTGGATTTCTTCCTGGTTCTGGATCTGAGCCTCACAAGCTTCTCTGAAAATAAGATATGAATAAAGCTGAAGGCAATTAGGGGTAATAAGAGGCTGGATTCTGTCTCATGGTGATGGAGTCAGCTAAAAAAGGAGGATGAGTGCCATCTAAGTTGTTGCTTGAGACGATCTGATTCAAGATTTTTCTGCAATGCTAATGAGCGCAGATGATTAGAAAAACATAAAGGAAGTATCTGAAGGTAAATTATTGAAATACTTGGACATAAAGTAGTCAAGTGTGGTTACAGATAGCTAAGTGTTGTGGATAAATTGGTATTAATCTGACAGGGTTATGGTGGTGAATAAAAGAAAAGTAGCAGGAATAACTGATCTGCTGCATCAGAGACTCTTTAGAAATGCTATCCTTGTCTTGAATTCCAACTAAAAGTGGGATAATCTCCTCTTTAGCTGTCACATTCTGTCTTCTCAAGTCTCTCTGTTGAACCAACGGCTGTAGCTTTGATTTCACCGCTGAATTGCTCTTCACTTGGCATTATTAAAAGCATCTGCGTCTCACTGGGTGTTAGTGTGACCCGATTTCGCTCTACTATTTTCTCTGCTGAAGTCAAAAGTATGTTTGGAAGAGTGATTAATGAGAGATCTGAGCTAACATGTCAGCTCCTTCTGACGCGGCGTTCATGTTACACCTTCATGGTGCTTTTAAGCCCTGCAGGTTCTAATGGAAAGTGAGCAGTAGTGAACTCAGGAACTTAGTTCCTTTGGAAATGACTCATAATCCAAGAAGATATCACAAATTCCTAAATAATGCGTGATCTGCTGTCACATGACGCTACCATCAGTTGGCAGCATCTGTGAACAATTGTGTGCATCCTTTATGTTTGGTAGAACATAAACTACACTAAAAACGCTGCAGATCTGGTGCCTCTTTAATATTTTTTGGATCAATTAAAGGAGGGGAAGCTTTTTCTACTAGAATAAAATTGCAGATCAGTCTTAGGCCTTCGTTTACATGGTTCCATTTGGAGAAACACACAGCTGTGCATTTCTGTTGATCTTTTCTTAATAAGCTATCTGTTATCAGAGTTTGGCTTAAAATGACAAATGTTTCAAATTACGATAAACTCTTTGCAGTAATTTTGCCTGGCCTCAGCTGTATTCAAATTAAGAGAAAATGTTCCAAGTTTTAAGCTAGTGCAAAGTTAAAATTAAAATTTAAAAGTTAAATTATTAAAAGTGCAAATTTAAAAATAGCTTTTGTAGTTTGAGGAGTCTGATGAACTTAATAATATGAAAAGAAGTACTACAATGATGTCTGGAAGTGTTGATCCAGGCCTGTGGTGGCGGAACTATGATATGGGGTTTCTACAGTTGATCGGGTTTCTAAATGTCACTGTCTTAAAGGCACCAAATGGCTGATCCATCCACAGTTCTTATGCATCCTTCTGTGATGCAGGTTCATTATTGATGGAACAGCTGAGCTCTTTCCAACATCGGTACAAATGTTTGCTCCAATCAGGATGGAAATGCACATCACAGCAGTTCACAGACTTTATGAAACGGTCTGAATTATTCCACCAAAAACAATCTGACTGTAAGTGTCTGGTATCCTGTTGTAGGATTCTATTCCTCCATGAGTGTTTATTTTTTATTTCTTCTTTTGTCAAGCAAATAAAGCAAATTTAATAAAGTAATCAACAAAATGCCTTTGAAATTATTGCCTATTTCTTCCTACGATGGTGGGGTTGTGTGGAAGGAGCAGCATGATCTCTGTGGGCTGCCTCCTGCGATCTTACACTGCTGTTCTTATTTTGCCTCAACAAAATGGTTTGGGGTGAAAACACTCACAGAGAGGATGGTTTAACTTAAATCCTCTGAGTCAATGTTTCATGTTTTCATGGTCCAGTCTGCTCACTTTTGGACACCAGTTCTCTGTGATACTCCCAGAGATGTTTGGGTCGGAGGTCAGGAGGAACAGAGGAACAGAGGAGCAGAGGAGGAACACGCTTCATGATGTCACTCCTAAAAACCATGCCAAGCACTGGCTGCTGCCACTGCTTCTTTAGAACACACACATTTAAATCTATTCTCTTGAAACCTTTACTGTTACAACTGGGGGTTATGAATCTTCTCACACACAAGGTGTATATTTGTATAAACCTCTTTTGTATTTAAGACTAAACTTTATTCATTTTAATGATTTTTACATACAGTTATTGTTGCCTGCCCCTTTGTGCTATCTGTGTTAAATGCATTTTGGGAAGTTTAAGAATTTGTGTAGTTATGGACAATGTATTGCATGCATATTGTGTGGTTGTACTTTCATGAAAGCAAAAGTCAATAAATCAAATCAAGTCCGAACATTTCCAGTGATTACATGTGTAGTAAATTTGGTCGTCCTGAGCTTGATGGGATGGTTCTGAACCCTTTCAACGCATCCAAAGAGGTGTTCAAAGCAGCGGATAATCACAGCGGGTCTGCTGAGTGTGTTGACGGGTTGTTTCCACAGAATGATGCCATATCTTTTATGTTTTGCCCCTATGTTACCTATATGAGGCATGAGAAAAGCCACCATAAAAGCCACATAGGGCTGCATGGAGTCCATTAGCCACGGCAAGCATTGAGGAAACACTTTCAGAGAGATGGACTGATGCAAGAGGAGTAATACTGTGTGCTGAAAGGTTCAAGACAGATACCAAGGAAATGAATCAGAAGCTGGCAGATGAAGGGGTGTGGAGCCTGTGAGGGAAAACCATCTGTCAGGAACATCAGAGCAAGCTGGGCTCACTGCAGAGGAGAAATGGCGGGTTAGGACAATCTGAAAGGTAACAGATGCAAGAAATGAAGCTGGGGAGGGACTCAAAGACCATGTGAGAGAATGCCTCATCCATTCAGGGCCCAACATGACTGGAAAAGTAGACTTTAGCTTCAAGTTTCTCAGGTTTATTTCTCAGATAGCTTTTCATTCCTGTAAGCGATGGAGCATCCAACTGTACATTCTTGGTTCGTAAAATATCAATTGAAGAAGTTTTACTCAAAAAGACGCTGAACTCCTCACTGTCCTCTGAGTGTGTGTGGAATCCATGGAAATAGTGATGCTGCCAGGTAAGCTGCGGAATAAAAAGAGGGTTAAAAGGTCAGCATGGTGTCTTGGAATGGGATGTCTGAATAATCCCTACAAAATATGTATTGAATTCCATCCGGGGTCACTGTGGGGTCATGCAATCTTAGCAGCCAAATGTTTGGAGAACTGAGGGGAACCTGGAAGGTGAATCCAGACACTTAAGACATGAAGCAGCTGTCACTCACCTGATCCCTGCTGTGATGTATAGACGGCACAGCAGCACAGTAATGCTTTAAATCAGAGCATCCCAGTTTGTGGGCCATTCAAATAAATCTTTTTATAGAAGACAATGTCTTTTGGTGTATCAAAATCACGGAGCATGATCATAAAACTCTTAATTCTTGTCTCCCTTTACTGTTCCTCAGAAAGGTTTCAGTATTTTATTTTTAAAATGTTTTAACCATACAGATGCACCTGCAGCAGCAGTTCCAAGAATGATCTTGTTTTTTAGTTTCCTTTTGTAAAACTGATCTCATGCTTTAATTGTATTTTGTTTTTTGTCTTGTTCTGAAATAAATACACAGCAAATTCTGCTGCAAGTCTCAGTTCATTTGCCACAATACTTAAACCACCACAAGCATGTTGGGAAGAATGCTGTTGACTTCTGGAAGGGATCTCACATCCATGTGCAGCATCAAACTTCTGCAGAAAACAGTCTTTTCACTCATAAGGTTTTGTTGGGAATTCTTTGCATCATGTTTTCTGACACCAAAGTCGTCACTGTCCAGCTTTCGTTGACATTGTTGTGCCTTTTGCTCCGTGTCTCTTATTGAATGTATGAGCAGGTTCTGTCAGGCCGGTCTGACAACGGATGCAGGTCTAATTTATCATTTCTACTTTAGGTCACCATATTTCCATCCTGGCGTGAAATGGACAGGTTTGGCCTGCGGCACGCCGCCTCACAGACTGAGACCTGAAATGTGTTGGTGAGGATGCATCCATCCTGCCTTCAGCATCACTCTCTTTCACTGCAGCCATAATTACCACTGTCTGAGGGTAACCAGCAGTGGCGGATCTCATTATGCCATATGGGTCGTGTATGCATATACAGGCAGACACCAACTATTTACATATGAATGCAGTCAGCTTTGCAGAATATGCACCAACCAGCCATTTACACAGAGTGTACAGGCATCTCTTTACAGAGTGCACACACTGCTGGCTCTTCATACATGCAGCTCACATATGGGCCACTCATAAATTTAGACACTTTCGTCAGAGGGCCCCCGCCCAGCCGACAGGGATATGAACCCAATATAGCATCGTGGAGATAAGCCGCTGACTCTGAAAGCTGAACTAATATTATTTGCACGGTTTCGAACGTTTATCTGGCACCGCCTGCAAAGTGATGGTTCGGTGTCACTTTTGTTTAATAATGATGTGCCAATAGTTATATGCCTGCTGGCTGGGAACCTATTACAGTTCAAAAGATTATCCAAATACAATCTAATTTGGAATATTGCATTTTGACAGCCTTTGACTGAAGGGGGTATGGGATGTGTAATGTGATATTTTCTTCCCTTTTTAAAAATTCTAATTAACATTTTTAATGCTCAACAAACCACTGATGGCTCCAAATATGCAGATATGTTTGACTGTGCTAAATCTCCTGATTGGATTCAGACAGAGGCGAGAGAAAAATGACTTTTGCACAATGCAAACTTTTGATTAGCTCAGAGACATGTTTGGCCTTTTCTGTTCATTCACTTTAAATTGATAATGCAGGAAAAAAAGTCAAGATTATTTAAATTCTGTGCAAGAGGGGAAAGGTGTTTAATTTTTCAATATACCACATGCAACATTTCTTTTAATCATTTCTCAGTGTTCTCTTGGGGGTGACTGTTGCTTGGTTAAGTGGTGTAATCTCAACTGCTTCAGTATGGAGATTTATACAAAAATAATAATGCCTCTTTTACAAAAAAAATCGCCACAAAAAATCATTCGTAATACTTATGTAACATAATAATTGTAATTTTTTTGAAAAAAAATAGGATGAGCAATTTTATTAGTTTTTCCCAATTGCTTAAACACATTTTCAACATTGGACCAATTTCACAAAACACCAAATGCAATTTTCAAAATACAGGCTACATATAAATACTTACATCTTGAGTCAAAAGCTCACTTTGACGTCATAATAAAACTAACAAACACACAGCAAACACTACAAAACAGTTGACACTGTTCACAAAATGGTTTATAAAGAATGACCCCCCCCACACTTTTATTTTTATGATCTTTGTGCCGTATCGGGCCAGAGGACTTTATCCTCATCAAAGGCAATGTTTACTCTAGCCGGACAACAGGAAAAACGTGATCCAATCCAGCCTTGATGAGACACATTTGAAATGCCATCACAAGCCATGTCCATGGCCTGCAACATGTTTGGTCGAGTGTATGGTTGTCTTTTGTAAACCTTCCAATGCCAAGCAGAATAACATATATATTCAATTAGGTAGGAAGGAAGGTAGAATAAGGTGGAAGAAAACAATACAAATTGTGGCTTTGTGTTGAACCACTGGCTGAAGAGCAGACTTTTGTGAAAATTGGCATTGCCCCAGACAGCAACAAAATTGGATGAGGAAGTCTGGAATGACAGAGAAGAATTTTGGAGTTGTTCCAACACGTTCTCAGTCCCAAGTTGTCACATATTGACTCATGGGTAAGGATCCCTCCGAGTCACTCTTTGACGCTTTGGGTGTTCCCAACTTGTCGTTTTTTGATGTGCTGGCTGTTTGTTTTTTATACGCCGGCTGTTCCGATTAAATCAGTGGTCCAGTTGTTTTGTGGGATGCTGTACCGAATGTGGACCAACCCTCAGGACGTGTCCGAACGGGGACTGAACCTCGGGACGTGTCCAGTACCCTTAGCCTGGTCTGTGTCGGGAACCGGTACTGTGTTCGGAACCGGTACATATCCGCGTCTGTTACCAGGTTATGGTTCGGGTACCTGGTTACAGTTAGGGTACCGGTGCAGTCTGATACTGAACCAGTACTGGTTTGCAGCCTGGAGGTTAGGGAGCCTTGATCTAATTGGATGGGCCAGCGCGTCAAAAAAACGAAGAGTTGGGATCACCGTCAGTTTTTGACTTGGAGGGCCCCTTACCCATGCGTCAATATGTGACGACTTAGGAGTGAGACTGGGAATCTCTGTGTAGCAGAGATGAAGATGGTGAAGTTCTCTTTGGGACCAGGATGGATTGGATCAGAAAGGAATCCATCAGTGGAAGAGATCATGGTAGATGTTTTGGAAATAAATGCATGGAAGCAGATTGAGACAGTTTGGACACGTTGAGAGGAGGAACAGTGATGATTTGGGGAAAGGGATGCTGAGGTTGGAGCTACCAGTAAAGAGGAAGACCAAAGAGGAGGTTTATATGGTAGGTGTAGTGAAGGTGGTTGGTGTGAGTAAGGTAGATGCAGTGGACCGTGTTGGATGGTGATGGATGATTCGCTGTGGCGCCCACTATAGGAAGCAGTCAATTAGCAAAGAAAAAAAAAAGTTTAAATCAGTTATTTTCCTCTGACTTCACTGTTTTATAAAAGCCTTAGGAAAAAACACACTATTAATTAAGGTTAATGTGATGCTCATTAACATGGGAGAAGACTCATAATCCAGATTTAATGCTTTTAAACATTGTTTTAATTAGAACGGTTTGAATTATGACGAGAATCTATGGTTCTGTTACTCAGCTCATTAATTATGAGAATTTTACTATTTTCCATTAAGAAATTGATGCAAAAAGAGGCAGTTTGGAACATTTTTTTATAAATATTTGTGATTTATTTTCATTTTTATTTCTCTTTGCAAATCTTTGAAGTAGGAGGCTGTGCTGCTGCAGTTAGACTTTTGGCTGATGAAATAGATGTTGGTCTGTGAACAGATTTTTGTTTCATCTCACCAGGCTGGAACACGGCCTCAGCAAGGCTCCATTGATTGTTGGATGAGAGGACCTTCATCTGGAAAGTATCTGATAAGCTTGACTTCGCCTCGTTTGGGGCCTGGAATACCAGAGTGATAAGCTTTAAACAGTGATAGACACAGTGGTGCAGCACATGCACGCACACACACGCACTGACTGCTAAACTGACTAAAAGAAAGTGACCTCTAAATGTGCTCTTAAATTTTTATCTGCATTTAGAGCTCCAGCTAAAAAACATGATAACACTAAGTACACAACGAAGCAACACAGTGATCACAAAAGAACAGAGCGATTTTTTTAACCATTTTAACAACATGTTGCTCCGAGTTCCAAAGTTGAATGAATACGTACTACAGAGCTGTATGAGGAAGTTGTGGATGTTTGTTTCATTATTAATAAAGTGATACAGATGTGAGTTAATATCTCTGCTTTTTTTTGGTCCCCAAACAAAAACCAAAGCTTGATCTTAAGCTTTTTGCATGGCTCAATATACAAAGCATTTTGAAGATGAAAATGGACCTGATTCATAAATATACTAAAAGGGGTCGTACAAGGTGGATGGACCTACCGGTGTTCTGGATGGGCATCAATATTTTTCCATGACTTTTCTATCCTATACTGCATGACTAAGACAATTGTAAGATAGACTAAAGATGACCTCTCCAAAAGTATCTGGAGAGGAAAAAAACAAGTTTAAGTATAAAAACTCTATAACTGTCCAAGATGAAGGGGGACTTGCTCTCTCCAATATTGTGCATTAAAATTGGGCTTGCTACAGTGGCGTCATTAATGAGAGGATTCACTTTTACCTGAAAGGACATCAAGTCTACTCGACGTGGGGGGGGTGTACCATATTAACATTGCTATAAGCACCTCTTCTCGCTACACCCCAGCAAGAAGGGCTGTCTGATGAGAAATCTCACTTATGCTGCTCAGACAACCGGGGTAACCTAAAGTAAAAAAGTAACCTAAAGTTCTCTTTCTTAGCATTCGTTTCAATGTCTCACTATGGGATATTAGGACTCCCACATTGCCAGACAAGCTTATCTCAAGCAACCACCAATAATCAGTACCTGCCTTTCTGACCACGTGAAAGCCCAAAATACAAAGTACAAAGTACAGCCCAGCTCACATCAGACATAAAAATATCCAGTTTATAAAAATGGTGAGAGGTGAAGATCAACTTGCTGCTCTACAAATGTCCTGGATAGAAACGGCCTTATGTAACGCTGTGGAAGCAGCCATACTTCTAGTTGAATGAGCTTGGACCTGAGAACCACAACTTCAGTAAGAAAGCATTAATGCTTCCACAATTCTGTGAGAGAGCCTCTGCTTTGTGATAGGTTTTCCCAAACGAGGTTTAGCCCATGACACAAGAAGTTGATCTTTTTTACGAAGTTTCAGAGTATTAGTAATGTAATCGCCTCAAAAGGAGGGCACCACAGCTAAGTCCCATGGAGGAAACAGGGACCTGTGAACAGGCAAAAGTTTCTGAGCCTCTTTCATAAAACGACAGACCAGAGGATGTCAGCTTGCCCGTTTCCCCTCAAAGCCAACATAACATGCCAAAATGGCTACCACACTTTAATGTTAGAAAATACTTTATGTTTCTCAATCAATTCTTGCAGGAATGACCAAACCGCTGCCACAGCACACAGAAAAGGAACATGTTCCTTCTGCTTGCATCACTCTTCAAACACCCTCCACTTGCAGTCATAGAGTGACCTAGTGGAGGATGTCCTGGCACTCTGAAGGGTGTTAATCATGTTCTGAAGTAGCCCCATCACACTCAGATTATACCACTCATGGGCCAAGCCCATAATGCTAGCCACTCTAGGTATGGATGAAAAATCTATACCCCCCTGTGACAACCTGTTCTTGCACAGAGGGAGCTGCCATTGGTCTCCACACAGAAGCTGAAATATCTTCAACAGCTAGAGCCAGTGAGGAGCGACCAGAATCAGAACATGTCAGCCCTTCCTGACTCTGGACAGTGTGGGGGCTATCAGGGCCAAAGGAGAAAAAAAAATGAGAGGGGTCAAATATGCACCAGCACGTCCACGCCCTGAAATGCGTCTGAGCCCTTTATCGAGTGGAACAGTGGACACTTTGCATTCTCTCCTGACAGGAAAAAGGTCTACCACAACTCCGCCAAAGCGGGACCATATCTGATTCACAGACCATGCAGTTGTTCATAGACCGTTGTTGTATTGTCGGTCCTCACCAATACAAGACGCCTGTATGTGAAACCCCCCCCCCCCCGAAGCTCAAATCTAATGCGATCACTTTCTTTGACAAAGTGGTGCCCAACAGGACCCCTTGTTCCAGAAAGTTCCTAGTCCTACAATGCCAAAGCACAGGAGCCCAATCGACAGCCCAATCGTCAGCCTCCATGCGCCATGGCATAGCCTGAGGGAGGACATGCACTGTTGGAAGTCCCTGATATACAGGCGGCTGAATGCACTGAGATAAAGGAGGCCATGAACCACAGAATTCAGAGGCGCAGGCAAAAATGTGCATGACAGCTCCTGAATGTTTTGACCCTTTAGGCTGACAAGCGTGCTGTGTGTGACACCGAGTCCAGTGCCAGCCCCAAGAACACAAGGTTTTACACCAGAGAAGGAATCTTTGCTATCCAAAGTTTTAGTCTCATGGAGAGACCACCCTGACAGCAGCAAGAGCTCGATCCAAGGTGTGTTCTCCTTGGATTTCTAGAACATGGAGAGAGTTGACATGCCCCCCCATTAAGTCACTAGTAGCAGCCCATCTTCATCTAAGAGTGTAAAACAACGTTATCTAGGAGCCCCACC
Source organism: Adrianichthys oophorus (assembly GCA_036245035.1). Taxonomy (NCBI): domain Eukaryota; kingdom Metazoa; phylum Chordata; class Actinopteri; order Beloniformes; family Adrianichthyidae; genus Adrianichthys; species Adrianichthys oophorus. The sequence continues at coordinate 334,369 of BSAI01000019.1, forward strand.
CTCCCGTCAAAGGCTAATCGCTTCCAATCTTCCATGACGGAAAGAGCCTACAAGGCTGCAGCGCTGGCTGTCAGAGCCCTGAACGTCTCTTGCGTGGTCTCTGTGTACCAAGCAGAGCTGTTTAAAGATGTAGTAAACTAACATGATTTAGCGGTGTGGGAAGAAATCTGCATGATCATCTGCCTCCACGTTCAGCGCTGTGCTGTTCAAGCCACTGTGTTGCAGGAGAGAGCCAGGAGGCTCAACCTGACTAAACCGTTTAAAAAGAAGAAAAAGAGGAGACCCTGGAGATGCCGGTCATCCCAGACAGCGTTTTTGGGTCGGCTCTGGCTTCAATACGGCAGAAGTGTGAGACAAAGAAAAACGAGGATGAGGCTCTCCTCAGTGGGCTCCATGACAGACTTTTGTATAAGCTTTCCAGGTGTCCACCACCTTTCCAGATCCCAAATGACCTGAGCCACACCTGTTCCAGGCTGCTCCAGCTCGGAAGGAAGCAAGGTTGAGTTAGGCCACACAGTTTGCCCTAGCTGGAGCGCAGTCATCTATGCTGAAAGCAACTACATCCTTCTCCACGATGAGGGAAAGATGGACAGAGCTGCTCGATATCGAGGGTCAAAGACTACAGTCCCCACTGTGTCAATGGCATTGTGCACTCCCACACATGAGGAAAATCTGCGCTATGCTCCAGGAGGAAAGAACTTCACTGAATGGATGAAAACAGTGCCCTCCTTTATGACTGTTATAAACAGTAACAGGGGAAGGCGGAGGTCAATAACGAGCATAGGAGTTTCAGGGAATGAGTGAGTAAAAATGTAGTGCATTTGATAATTTTTTGCATTTTTCCAAAATAAATAATGTACAACACATTTCTTTATTTATTCCAGTTTTTAAATGCTTATCCAAACATTTGGAATCTCGACACTAATTATTTACACTGGGCCAAAGACGTAGTAACCCAACATTTTACCCTAGGTAAGGATTTAAAAAAATAAAAGATTAAAACGACCTCTGCAGAGGGCCCCTTTTGATTTTTTGCCAGGGACCTTCAAACTGCTAAGTCTGCCACTGTATGTAACCAGTTCAGCTGTTAACAAATTATTTACATGACAAAAAAGAAAATTAGGAAAACAACATTTTTAACAAGATTTAAATAGTTACACTGACATTTCAATAAAATGCTAGATTATTTAAGGTCAATTACCCTTTTGCTAATAATTTGTTAAAGACTCATTTTTACAGAAAGAGCTCTTATTAAAATAACTTTTGTTCCTGAGGACCAACTAAAGTGTGTTTTTTTTGGGTCCACCCAACTACCTGCAAATTAAAAATAAAATCATCTTTTATAACATACACGCACACACGCACCCCCCCCCCCCCCCCCCCCCCCCCCCCCCCCCCCTCCCTCCCCACACAGCTGCAGTTTCCTACAATGAAGTGGTTTGTATGGATGGATTTTCTTTTGCACTCGGCAGTGGATAATTTGGCCATGATAAATGCATAGGTGGCATTGCGGCTGTGAAGGGAAATAACATCTCTTCATGGTGTGTGAGACATCTGCGTGATCAAGCATATCTGTTTCTTCAGCAGAATTTTGATGAGTTCGTTGGCAGAGTGATTGCCTGCTGTTGCTTGACTTATAATGGAGCCAAAAGCATGTTAGGTTCTGTTGGAAGAAAATGTTAATTTCTGCCTGAAGGCATGTAAAGGCGCATGGAAGTGATTGTTAGATCCTCATTGCTGCTCTGCTTTTTCTCTTCTTCCACCTGTCTTTTCTACATTTTAAGAATGCAAAAGTAAATTAGTATTTTACTCTTGTGAACAATACTATACAATGAGACGCATTTTGAATGTTTCCTTTAAAAAGAACAAATGCATTTAAAATGATTAATACAAAAAAAATGTTTCTTCAAATCCAGCTGTGCTTGGTGTCACCGTAAAAAAAAACAATCCCCAGAAGGAAAACACTGAGTGTGTGCCCATCCATCCATTCATCCATCCGTCCATCCCTCCGTCCGTCCGTCTGTCCGTCCATCCGTCCATCCATCCCTGCATCATCCCTTTCTGGTCCCGGAGGTTTGCTGTAGTCTATCCCAGGTAGTGTTGGATGGAGGCGGCGCACAACCTGGACAGGTCTCCAGTCTGTCGCTGGGCAGGCCATGAAGTCATTCATTCATTCATCTTCCAATCGCTTTATCCCTTTCGGGGTCACGGGGTTGCCGGAGCCTAACCCGGCTACTCATGGGCGAAGGCAGGGTACACCCCTGGACTGGTCGCCAGTCTGTCGCAGGGGCCACAATCACACACCCATGCACACTCACATTCACACCTAGGGACAATTTAGAGTAACCAATTAACCTATGAAGCATGTTTTTGGACGGTGGGAGGAAGCCGGAGTACCCGGAGAAAACCCACGCATGCACGGGGAGAGCATGCACGCTCCACACAGAAAGGTCCCCCAGCCAGGACTTGAACCGGGAACCTTCTTGCTGTGAGGCAGGAGCGCTAGCCATGAAGTCATTTCTTAAAATCTTTGTCCTTGAAACGATTCACCGCTTCATCTGTCTGATGAAACCACTGATGAAGCCCTGATTTGGGAGATGTGAACGCTTAAAATGTGAGTACATTTTTGCCAGAAAGAAAAAAAAAGCGTCTTTCTAAAGGCCTGTACACACTTAAAGCCAATCATCAGCAGAAGATGAGAATAGCTGGAAAAGCAGCAGGACAGCAGCTTTGGAGGAACATGACTGAGCAACCTCCTGCTGGAAAGGAAAAGGAAGCAACTTCAAATCAAGAATTTGTCTTTACACACAATAAAATTTTTACCTGAAACTATTGAATGTCTCCAAGTAATCCAGAGAAACAGCATCACCAAACACACCAGGACCTGAAGATGCTGTCAATCATGTGAGCAGAAAGTTCCTCTGCCCATCCTCCCTCAGCTGTGGGACTCATCTTCCAGCTTTGCAGTCACTGGAGCATGTCAGAGTCCGTCTTCACAGAGAACTCTGGGGTTTTTCCATCTCATTATGCACATACATATACAAACAAACAGAGCCTGCTCCAAGAAAGCATGAAAACATGCAATCAAATTGTTGGACGCATGTTGAGAAGAGGGACAGAAGGGGGTCTGTGTGAGAAGTGAATTTATGAGCCAGCATCTGTCTCCCTGTTTTTTTTCATCTGGAAGACAAAACATCTGCCATGCAAACATCTCGCTGAATGTTTCTGCTGATGAAGAAAAATCACAGCGTTCACTTTCACAGGAATGATCAGGAGATCAGTCATATGTGTGGCAAGGAAACACATATGCATGTAGGTGTTTGTGTGTAGATGTTTGATTATGTGGGTAGATGTTTGATGATAACTAAAGGTATTTAATGCCGATGTTTGATGGAGATAATATTTTATAAACCTAAGGTATAAGGTTGGGGGTTTTTACTTCTTCCTACTCCTTTTCAAACAATATGTTGATGTGATTTTTAAAAATAATTCATATTTTTTTTCTTTGTTATATTTTCTTGTTGTTTTATTCTTTATCACTCTATGTATTGTTTTACATATTTTTTTATTAATGAAAATTGAAATGAAGGACATATATGTGTGTGTGTGTGTGGGGGGGGGGGGTGCTCCCCTCTGACAGTATATCTGATTTTGTTATCTATATCTGACAAAATGTTTTTTTTTAATCACATTTTCATCGTTTCCTGAAATGATTTGAGATAATTGTTTATGAAATACAAAAAACATTTTTCAACGATAGGATGCTGATTTGTTTGTGGCACTTAAAGTTTTTTTTTCTAATTGTCAATTTAATTCTGAAACATCCATTTGATTTCGATAAGCCTAACATTCAGAGGATCTATACCAGAGGTCAGCAACGTTTATGAAATGAAGTGCCAATTTGAAATTCTCTCCTTAACAACTGTGCCATCACTAACTATAATGCAAACTCTTGTTCACCTTTCAGCAGATCCGTTAGGGGTTGGCCACAGGATTCTCACAGGTGGTTTGGGAGAGTTTTTACGCTGGATGCCCTTTCTGACACTAAAGTATTGCAACAATGTTTGATTGAAACAAAAACTGCATTAGTGATATTTCTTACCCACAGCAATAGGATTGGATACACCAACAAAATGCTATGAACATTTCTAAGAACTTCACAACCATTAACATGAAAAAAAAAGAATATGCTTTCGGCTTATTTATCTTTTGTTACATTATGAAACAAGGCCTGAGTAACTTAATGTAAGTCAATTCTGTGATGGTGCCTTTATTGCATTTTAAATTAAATGACTTGACTTTTTTTTTAGTTTGCTAATTAAAGGGGGGAACTTTATCTGAAATGTAGATCCCCACTCAGAAATAGTGTTTCTACCCCAGAAACAAGCTTGGAATAATTTGTTTGCTGATTGTGAACGTATACAAGCTGTTTCAGCTAAGGAGCCCTGGACCAGGGTGGTGCGTCTAACCAAGTCAGGTGTGAGTGTGCCAGCACAGAGTGAAGTTGTGGTATGGGCGAAAACTACTGCATGGCCCTGTGGGCAAAACGTTTGTGCCTTGGTTGAACTGTTGCCTGAAGGCAATACCTTTGAGGCTGCGAGGTCCCTGCTGACAGTAGATCAAGGTAGATTTCCAATGTGGCTGAGGAGGAAGTACGAGGAAGACTATGGAGTGTTGTGAAGCACAAGAGTCCAACAGGTGATGCAGAGCCTTTTACAGAATGGTATAGGCCTGTTCCTCCCACTCTCTATAAAGACAAACACACCCTTTCACAAAGTATACTTGAACAGGGGGTTATAAAGGAGATTAGCCCGTGGGCTGCACCCATAGTTCTTGTAAAAAAAAAAAAAAAAAATGGTGTATGGCGTTTTTGTGTGGACTACCGCAAACTGAATTGAGTTACTTCCTTATTCATGAATGCTCATTATGTATTGTAGCCTACTTAGTCATTTTGATAGTAGGCTAATATAGCTAATATGCCCTTTCAGCCAGTGCTGCCTTCAAAACATCAACTTTGAATATTTTGCAGCTCCAGACCGATTTGTTTTTTGGTCCATTATGGCTCTTTGAACATTTAGGGTTGCCGACCCCTGGCTCAGACAGTGAGCTAAAAATACACTTTCTCCTTGTGTTACTCCAGTCTGTACCAATGTCTTAAAGAAAGAGAGTCTGTTAAAGTTCCAATGATAAAAGATTTTTTTAAGTTAAAAGCAAACATTATTTAAAGACTGTTTAAGTTGAACAAAAACAATTCATTGTTCACTAAAAATTCTAAAATGTGGCTCATTGGATCTTTAAAACTGAGATTCCCTTTTTATTGGGCATGTGTGTGTATGTGCATGCACAGTTTCTTACGTGCGTGTTTTTGTTTGAGTGTGTGTTTGTTTGTGTGTTTGTCTGTGTGTTTGTTTGAGTGTGTGTGTGCATGAGTGCGTGGGTTCGCGCGTGCATGTGTGCGTGGCTGATAATGATTGAGGTTTTGAAACAGCTCATGCATGAGGCAAATCTGGTTTCTGATCCCAGAGCTCACAACAGTTGGTGACATAGTGGAGGAGAGAAGGCTGGTCCCATGTTACCATGGTAACCAGACATGGTTAGCAATATGAGGCAATCATCTGGAATAAAAACCAAATACACATCTATCTGTATCATGGCCTTTAGGACTGTATCAGCTGAACATCAGAAATGTGGTTAATGCTCTATGGTGAGAATTCTTGAAAAAATATTGTTACAAAATTGAAAGTTATTTGACAACTTAGAAAATGGCAGCTCATTTATGGCCCCATTGGCTTGGAGTTCATCATAGATCTAGTTGATTCCTGTAAACATTTCAAATGCGGTTAGAAGACTCCAGACAGATCATTAGGATTAAACGACCTTTGCAGAATCATCCTTTTGTTTCTTTAAGATAAAACCTGAACCATCAAAGGCAAGAATTGATGCTACAGTTTTCAGTTTGTGCATCTACCCCTTTGTGAGCAGCAGCATGAAAAGAGAAATAATAACAAGAAAAAGTCTGTAATTTCTATGTGTTGAAACGTTAGTAATAACATTATTTTGCTTTAAAGTCCCATTGGGATCACATTTTGATCTTTTGTAAAAGTGTTTCTAGTGGTGTTTTAATTATGAATATGCTGTTTTTAGACACACACACACAAAAAAAACCTGTGTTGTTTTCCATTTCCTGCAGAGCAGCAGGAGTTCATCAGAAAATCACCTCTGAGTTGAGGGTGGAACTTTTACTGTGTAAGTAAGCATACACGCATTTCCCATCATCCCTTTGTTTAGATGCTCCTATTAGCTTACAGTCCCTCACAACCCCAACCTAACATTAGCAGTGCAACAAAAACGGTGAGCAATAGCAGAGCTATGCAGTTGTACAGTTTTGAGCCAGATTCCAAACTATTTTTGTTAATTTTATGGCAAAGTGGCGATGGTGAGATATAAAAAAATGTCCGTGCAGGAGTCTCAGGGCGTGACGCCTCTTTACACGCCTAACCCAGAAGCTGTCTTGAGGGCCTGAAGTGCGGGACATTTCTGCATCTGAATGGCTGAAAGAAAAAGATCCACGCAGTGTGCTCAGCAAACAAGGGCAGCCGCTGCAGATGCCGGGGTACTCTGTTTGACACATAGACCGTAAAAACTATATCAATGGCTTGACCAAACAACCAGAGTGCTGGTTACAACCAGGAAGAAGGCAGGGCTGGGCACTGTGCATCCTCACCGACAGGGTGAGCCAAACCATCTTTCTATCCTCCCCAGGTGGTCGGGGTGATGAGACGACTGACTGCAGCTGCGCAGACTGCTGCCTGCTATACTCTATTAGGTGTTTAGCAGCAGTGTTCTGAACAAAATCATATAGAGGTCTACTACACATTTACCTGTCGTCATCTAATCTTTGGATATTTTAGCATGTCTATTAGAGTACTTTTAAAACATTTTCAAATAAATTCAATTCAATTATACTTTATTAATCCTAAGGGAAATAGTGAAATGAAACAAGTTACTGAACTGTGGGAGTAAGCAGGAGAAAATCCACACATGTACAAGAAGAACACGCAACATAACATAGGAAGGTCCCAGCTGAGATTCGAAACAGAATTTTCTCTCTGTGAGTCGAAAGAGGTACTACTACTCACTACTAACCAACTACTAACTAACTTCGTACCGAGCAGTGCTAGGTGCTAGAATATAAACTGTTTCTGATGATGATGCGGAACAGCTGATGAAGACCAGAATCAAAGGGCAGTGCCTGATAGGAGTTGTAGTGAGGAAGAGAGTCAGAGAATGACAATACTCGGGAGAGGGCTCCCTCTGGTGGTCGGAGGGGAAGATGGAAGCTCGAGCCCTGACATCTATGCTCTTCTTAAGATGCGCTTAAACCGGCTGCTCCTCTCCACGGCCCTCCACGGGCCTGGACAAGCCAAAAACCTGCAGCACTCGTAGAGATGTGACGGTCACAAACGAGGTAACCCAAGAGCAGGAAGATCTCTACGCAGGTCCTTGAATCTAGCTATGGATTTTAATAAGACAAGTCCTAAGGAAAGACTACAACAACCAGAGGATACAAAAGTGGTGAGACACAGAACCACACCTATATATACACATGAACTTAAGGAGTAAATAGAAGACACCTGTGGCTCTCACAGGAGACCTCGGGGAGGGGGGGCATCCATATCAGATCAACCCCTTACAGATGTATGCGACTATACCTTTAGTTGTTATTTGTGTATTTGATAATCCTGTGCAAGGAAAAAAAACTCCAGAGTCTACGCTAAATTTTGAGAAGATATAATGAAAATCCCCTGCGACAGACTGGCGACCAGTCCAGGGGTATCCCCTGCCTTCGGCCATGAGTAGCCGGGTTAGGCTCCGGCAACCCCGTGACCCCGAAACGGAAAAGCGGTTTGGAAAATGAATGAATGAATATAATGAAAATGTAGAACAGTTGTAGATCTGGAGATGTATCACAAACAACAGAGCATGATTGGTGTTCTGATGCAATACAGTGTTTGAGAAGAAGAGGAGCATCTTGAGAGGAGAGTGTGGGACAAAAAGCTAATGAGGTGGATAAGAAGTATGATTTAGATAGTGAGTTTCAGCATGAAATAAGCACGCATTGCGTTTCAGTAAGTGGGTCGACTGAGGAACATTAGGTACCTTGTTTGTTAGGGAGACTAGGCATGAGTCACACTCACAGCTGTGATTCATCCTCTTAAAGTAACACAGTGTACTCCTGCAGACAAACACAGCTGCATTATAGGTTACTAACCACCTTCCCCTCACTGGAGATGCACCTTCTTTGAATGCTGGCAAAGTTTCCTTTTTTGTTCCAGAAAAATACTGTAATGGTTGTATTTTGCATAATTGTTGTTCTAAATCATCAGCGGGATCTTCTTTTCTGAGGTGATCTTAAAAGCACTTCGTTGGGCACTGACTTGAACTATGGCATGGTCACTTACAAAATAAATAAATATGAAATCAATTTTGAGTGCTTTATTACTTTTTTTTTGTTTAGACTGCTTCCTCACAAAAAGCGGACTATTTGATTGGTAATGCAGCCCGTTCTGGCAGTAACACGACAATGCGACTGCTGCGGCAAAGTGATTATTATGCTGATTGTCACGATAGGTTCAATAAAGCATCAGTTCAGAGAGAAAGTTCACGTCTTACCGCTTGTTTTTGTCAAGAAGATGATGAACCAAGAAGTTTGTTTTAAAGAAGCCTGCGCAGTGATATAGAACATTTGGGCTATGTGACCGGAACTTATTTTTTAGATGCGCTCAACACCCAGCAGCCAATCAGATTTGAGTATTCACCCAGACCATTAAAGTACAGCAACACAGCGTTAGTTTCTTATGACTGTATATCAGTATCTTTCTTTTCTCTGAGTTTCACTGCAGACATTAAAGTCTTTAGAGTTCTGCTTATCTTCTGGTTCATGTGTTTTGTGCACACAAGTTACATTTCTGGGATATCTGAGTTAACGATTACAAATTAAACAATTTCAGACAGTAAAAATGAAGGAAACATGTTTTGTCTGGCCTTTTTTTTTTTCAAAAGCCGCATATTGTCATAAAAAAATTAACCTAGTAATACACTGCGATTAATTGTGATAAATCACAATCCAAAAGTGCGATTAATCTTTTTAATTGATTGACAGGACTTGGACAGGACCTGAAATGAAATAACACAACCATCTTAACTGGTATTTTCTAATTATACATATATATACATTTTCTAATTACAAACATACATAAACAAATAAATAGGTCATGTGACCACAGAATTTTGCCACCTGCCATGCGTTTAAAAACCATGATGGAATTTTATTCTATGCAGATGCTTTCTGAAGACTCTGAACCCCACATTTCTCATGATGATTAAAGATGGTACCGTGTGGCAGTGGACCTGCTGTAGGTGTGAGAATGTGTGTGTTCATGGGTGAATGGGACTGTGGCTGTAAAGTGTGTTGGGCCTTAATGACGGTAGAAAGGTGTTTCACAAAGGAATACGCCATGCTTCCACCTGTCCTGAAATCTGTTGATTTCTTTACTTTAGAGGAAGTTTGTCTGGAGTTTATTTTTACCAATCAGAAAGAACTACTGAGTGTAGCAGCAGATCCATAACACAATTTGAAGACTCATTTTGTGTGCAAATTCTCTGCTAAATTAGAGGCGTTCTGTTTTTTTGCCCATCAGCTTCTGAATGGGCCAAGGCTTAACATTTAGCATTTGAGAGTGGATTTGCATGTCCAATACTGTCTGTTGTCACTCTAAGATTTATCAGAGGTTCTACTGGGCCAATAAGTTAAATATTCTGAAAAAATCCCTTCTGAAACCACGAAGACAAGATTGGGCAGCGCAGCTGTTTGGTGATTCAAACTGGTAATGGGTTCTTCCAAAGAAACCGTTTGCTCATTCTGTGAACATGTCATTTCCTCTGGGCACAGCAGACCTCGCCTACAGTTCCCCTTGGTAGGTTGGTGATTGTGATTCATTGGGCGAACTTCTGTTTTCTGTTTTTGCTGTTGTTGAATGATGATTGCTGTGGATCATGGCCCTCTCATTGAGTTTTAACTGCGCTGTGACACTGAGCACAAACACGGAGGAAGGAGTGCACGGAGGCTCACACGCTCCTTTGCTTTTTCTGCTGCCTCTTGCAGCTTTATACAGTAGCATCAATGTGTTTTCAATGAATGGATACAAACAGAAAACTGTGATATGCAGGTCAGTATTTTATTTTGAGCTTTTGCTTTTCACTCCATTACCTTGAACAAAACACACAGCAAACAGTGAAACTCCAACATTACCACTTCTAAACATGTTCCTTGTTCATGTGGATGTAACTGGCTGTTCGTACTTATTTTTGTCTATTATTCTTTGTGACTATTAAAATAACTAAGTGGAAGAGTATGCTCTCAGGTGCCGGAGTAATTTCCTCTCACCTTATCCTCAGTACTGCCGTGCATGACAGTAAACAAAACATCTGATAGGCTTGATAATAAAGAGAGGGGAATATACTGACCAATCACAGAGGAGTCTTTGTTCGCAGTTCAAAATTGAGCACTTGAAGCTCAACTGTTGCCTGGATACACCGGCAATTACAGAGCCTTATTACAGAGGGGGGAATATGGGTGATGCTGCCAATGAAGCATAAATCTGTGTGTGGGT
>BSAI01000019.1:348310-375371 GCA_036245035.1 Adrianichthys oophorus
ATGGATGTATAGATGGATGGATGTATAGATGGATGGATGTATAGATGTATGTATAGATGGATGAATGTATAGATGGATGAATGTATAGATGGATGTATAGATGGATGAATGTATAGATGGATGGATGTATAGATGGATGTATAGATGGACGGATGAATGTAAGAATGTATAGATGGATGGATGTATAGATGGATGGATGTATAGATGGATGGATGTATAGATGGATGTATAGATGGATGGATGTATAGATGGATGTATAGATGGATGGATGTATAGATGGATGAATGTATAGATGGATAGATGGATGGATGTATAGATGGATGGATGCATAGATAGATAGATAGATAGATAGATAGATAGATAGATAGATAGATAGATAGATAGATAGATAGATAGATAGATAGATCAATTAATCACAGCAGCCACTACACTAATGTGTAATAACTAAATGTCTGAAAGCTGAGTTCGTTTGAAACAATAGTCCAATTAAAAACAATAAGGCACATTTTTCAACTACACCCTGCTATATCATGCCTGTGCTTCATAACAAATCCTTTGAGCAAAGATCAGCGCTGATCATGCAAAACTCCATCTGTAAGCGTCCTTTCAGGAGCACGTGGTTTCATTGTTTTTGCGACATTTTTAAATCGCTTTTATTCTTTTCATGGTGGTAAAATATAACATTCAGTCTTTACTAGATTTAGGTATTCACAACTAAATAACACAAAAACCTGTTTAAAGCTTGAACTTTTAATAAAAAATTCAGTAATAAACTTAAGCCACGCAAATGCGACTGCTGTGTAAATCAGCAGGTTTGCGGAGTTTGGAGTTTGAATAGCGCATCTAGGAGCTGTCCGCGGTACTGAACGCTGACCGGGTCGCAGTCGGCGAAATTAAAACTCCCAAACAGCACCAAAAACGATTCCTATTTTCCCAAATATCTTCTGGCAATCTACCAGCTCAATTACTTCATCATGAAAAAGGATTAGAAATTCTCGCAATTTTTGCGCAGACGTGGAAGTGTGAACGATCAGGGTGGTCACGCAGACTCCTCAGTCACCAGTCAGCCTTCCGGTCTACCAACACACCCTCAGACAGTCTCCTGTCGGCTTCAGGGCCAGAGGAGGACCCGGTCTTACCCTGCCAGTCGGAGCGTCGCTCTCTTCACTGAGAATCCATGACTCGCTGACCGGGCGGATCTCAAACGTAGCTGCTCCTGGAAATCCCGGTTCAGGTGCTGAGCATGCGCGATGGAGAGACACAGTGAGGGAGAAAAATGAAGACTTTAGTTATATTAGTGAACCTCATGTTAAAGTGAGGCTGAAACCTGAAGGTCTGTGGTGGAATGCTGCTTTAGCTTTGCATTGGACTCTGTCTTAATCCAAAAAGGGATTTGAAATGTTAATATCAAAGGCTGTGAACTGATCAGGTTTAATAGCAAAAATTAGAAGCTGATGAGGGGTAATGCCAAACTGTTATGACTAAATTATAACTTCATTTAAAACAGCTATAGGGATTGTTAGGTGTTGCAGCACAGTAAAACATCAAAAATAAAAGCACAGCTAAAATACTCCAGTTGTCATGATTCTCGCTGAACTGAATTATATCTTGTCAAAAGCATTTGATAGAGAGTTCAAGTTCTTTTTTTTCATTTTTCATTAATCTGTTCATTTTTCTGAAGTCTTCCTGGTAAACAGACAGAGAAATGCTGTCAAAACGACCCAACTTTTCAGCAAAAAGAAACTCAGCTGTTCTCTCTCTGGTTCCCCTTTGAATCTCTGCAATCAGATTGTCATGATAAGTGTGTCTCTGTGTTTAGATTTAGGTCCTTTTACATAAATTGATGCGATTGATGACCATCAACACCTCATTCACAAATCCAGTGAGTGTTAGAGGAGACTTCTCTGTCATTTTGGAGGTTTTTATTAATCCTTTAATAAAGTTTAAAGATACAAATATTTTTTGATGCAAAAACTCTAGAACGATGAATTGTATGCCAACCAAAATATATATATATACTATTAGGCTTTTCTTTTTTTGAGTTGCAAGATCATTTAAAAAAGAATATAGAAAAACCTTCATTTCAACTTGAAATGTTTTATAAATTAAATCTGTGTGAATACCTGTGACAACAGTCTCAAACTGCATTACAGAAATCATTCAGAACAATTTCATTTGTAGAAAAACCTTCCCTCCAACTTTTCTTCCTTTTGAATGCTTTTACAGTTTCTTTTATTTTTTTATACATTTTTACCTATAAAAATATGCTTTGTCAAATTAAATGTGAATGTTGAAACAGTCTGAGTGAAAACCTTTAGACTCTGCAGTTGTTGACTGAAATCAGAAAAAGCTAAAATGCTCATTCGTGTTTTGCTCTCTGCAGCTTTAGTTTCCAGGTGCATTTTTAGCACAGCATCCAATAAAAAAATCATGCAAATGTCCACAGGAGAGTGTACTTAAACCGAGTGCTACGTTCACCCTGCAGCCAGAGGCTTTGGGAGTGCTATGCTTACGATCCAAAGCTGGAAAAATGCTTAAAAACAGCTTCTCTTTCACACCCTCTGTGCTTCTCAATATACACTAATATGTGTGCAGTAAATATTTCAGTGTGATTTCAGATGAGAGGAGACAAAAACTGTCATTTTGGCATATTCAGCTGAGCTGGAGAACACGCTTGCTGCCAGGCAGAGCAAAGCTGTGTTTGTATAGGGGTGGGCAGAGCTTCATCATCCTGAAGCTGGGATGAGGAGTCACAAAGGGCAGGAGGAAATTATTTCTGGGATGCCCTGGTGAGAGAAAGGCATGAAAAAGTCCTGGTGTGTCGTTCGTCTCAACACGCAGATCCATAAAGGTCCCTACTGCAGAGTGAGGAAAACATTTCCATGGTTACCAGTCCAGCAAGGTCAGGCACATGAAGCGAGTGCTGGGTGTTGATTGGCTCCCTGATAATTACACTTTCCTTTAAGACGACGTGCAGCCAGGATTACCTTTCATCTGCTCCTTTTAGAAGCTGTTTTGAAGCATTATCAGTCATTTCTGCTGCAGGCCTCATTACTTCTTTTATTCTGAGGCTTGGAAGGGTTTGTTCTTCACTGTGATAAATCATGCTTTGTGTTAGTCTAGTATCTTAAAAATAACCTGCACTTCAGCCCACACCAGCCTGTAAAACTGCTGTCTACATAATAGAAAAGCCGAGCAATCATGTTAATTAGTTGTGAAAAGCCTTTCATTTATTGGCTCGTCAAACACTGAGAGCGGCGCCTTCTCCAAGCCTCAATATTTAGCTTTAAGATTCAGATGGCAGATCCTGTATTTCATTTTCTCCACCTGTCTGATCCTTTTGGGGATGGGATTGACTGGCATTTGTCCCAGCATGCATTGGAAGACACTTGACAACTTGGCGGTTTTGTAAAGAGCTAAAAAAAATGAATAACATTCACACATATTTGTGTTTTTTTCTGTCACTTTTTCCAATCGATTTAAAGCTAAATATTTGACTTCATTCAATTCTAGTCTACTAAATCTAGAAATGTGCATCTCACTGTTTCTTAGACGTTTAGCAGGGATTCAGATTTTGAATCTGAAGGGGAAGCATGTTCTCAGTTCCATGTTATTTTAGCATTCCATGTGGACTTCTATACAAGTTGATATTATTTTGGTTTTCTGTTATTTGCAACCATTTTGTCAACAGTTTAAAACATGTTTTAGTGTAGGACAGCTGAGATGTAGCGTTATGGTGAGGAAACAGTGCTCAATGCAGGCAGCTAAGGTGATGATCAAGTTGAAAACTTCTGGATTCCTCATCCACAGCCGTTGGAAAACAAGTCTTTAAACACAACCTGAACTGCAGCCGGTTTAATCTTTGAAAGGAAAACCAGGAGAATGTGAGGCAACAGTTGCCCAATACCTCCGGCCACTATTTGTTTCTGATCAGTTGAACTTTTTTTTTTTTCTTTGCTGTAAATGGTTGATCATGTTGATCATGGAGGTTCTGTCTTCACTAAACCACGATGAACCAGCATAGCGATCACATAACAGCAGACGCTGCTCCAATCCGCCCCATTGATCCCAGTTATCCCAGCTGCTTCACACTCATCCGGAAACCCCCCCAACACAAGCTGGAGGTCAAAGAAACCAACAGAATAACTAGAGAAGAAATTGGGTGGTCCCCAAATCAGACCCCCTCCAGCCTCTGGCAGTGTCTAGAAATTCTATCCATACAAACTATCAACAGGGAACAAGGAAGATTAATCTCCCTTCTTCAGTCAGTCTTCCGTCTTGGTTAGCATTATGAAAAGTCCCTAATTTGATATGTCATGATTCTTTTAGTCTGGAGTGTTTAGACAGACTGACTCTACTGTCCCTCGCAGGATATTGCTTGAATGCCAGCTGCTTCTACACTTCAACTACTCAAAAAAACATATAAACATGTAAATTATGTAAATTATAAATTGCCATTTGTCAATTAATTAATGAAATACTTTGTTAATTATTTGCATTATGATGCATTTCCAGATTTCCAGTTTTATTTTACTACAACAGATTCTTGATGAAATAAGAGACACTTCATCTTACGCTCTTATGAATGTTTAACATGATGATGCAACCAGAGGCCTGGTTTCACTGTGGTATCCATATCCCAACTGCTGGGAATGGAAGCAGTTGTTTTTTGTTATCCAAATCAATTCAAAGATCTTTCATGTTGTTTTGCCGTCAAAGTTTTGACAGCATATCTTTTGGTTCGCTCAAACTCTTAATTGCATTTTTCTGTAATTTTTGTCAAGGCTAAATATGTTTTCATTTTGTCTTAGATAAAAGCTGGGTTTGAATTACCGTATCTCCCAGCAGTACAAAAGGCTCAGAAACTCTTCTATTCTCTCCCATCTCCTGTTGGCAGACTTCTTCTTTGTATCTTCTATGTCTTCTTTTGAATTTGCTTAAAAGTCTGTGTGCTTCAAAGAGCTGGCTTTGGAAGCACTCAGCTTTGCATGCAGCTTTGATGAATCATGACTTATCTGAGTTCGGGTTTGCTTTTAAATTAAACAATGCTGTGCTGTAGATGACACATTTTGCCGTCTGCTCTCTGTTGTGTGAAGCAGAGCTGTTGCTCTGCAGGCTGGGGTCTGGTGGTGCTGCAGAGGTCAACAGGTCAGTGGGTGTATTTGCGGGACTGGTTGGTTGTGTGACATCATGCAGAGCATTGAGTAATGGAACATTAATATGAAAAATGCATCTCATACTGACAGGCACAGAGAAATGCAAGTCTAACTATTCCATAAGGACAGGAAGTCCTACAATAGAATAGCACTTTGGGGAATTAATAGGCCATCATAAGTGTCATGACATGGTGAGGAAACAGAGGAGTCTGTGTGTTTGTGTTTTGATGAGTGACTGTGTTAACACTCAGCTCATTAGGGTTCAAATGGTAGACAAAGATCTTCAGAAAAATGCTTCCTGACCTTCTTATCCTCTGGATGTGATCAGAAAAGTTTGTTTTTCACAAACTCTGAAACATTTGCATTCAAATTAATAAGAAAAACGTAAATATTCATTCATTCATTCATTTTCCAATCCGCTTTATCCCTTTCGCGGTCACTGGGCTGCCGGAGCCTAACCCGGCTACTCATGGGCGAAGGCAGGGTACACCCCCGGACCGGTCGCCAGCCTGCCGCAGGGGCCACAATCACACACCCATGCACACTCACATCCACACCTAGGGACAATTTAGAGTAACCAATTAACCTGTGAAGCATGTTTTTGGACGGTGGGAGGAAGCCGGAGTACCCGGAGAAAACCCACGCATGCACAGGGAGAACATGCAAACTCCACACAGAAAGGTCCCCCAGCCAGGACTTGAACCGGGAACCTTCTTGCTGTGAGGCAGGAGCGCTAACCACTGCGCCACCGTGCAGCAACGTAAATATTATCTTTAATATTTTATTCGTTTTTTTTGTCAAAGTCAGTGTCCATGTCATGTCGGAATCTAATTACAGATAGGGTCATGATCAGGGCCGGCCCTGAGAATAAGCGGCCTAGGCAGCTGCCTAGGGCGCCATCTGCTGGAGGGGGCGCCAAATGACGATAATTAGGCAAAGCTTTTTTTTTTAAGTTTATGGCATCTTTTTCAAACTCAAACTCATTTAGTTTAAAAATAATGTAGGTAATAATTTAAAAAATAAATAAAATAACTGGTGCAGTGCCCCTCCTTACCTGACGATGCTGCTATGCTGCCAAGCTACGGGAGGGGGAGGGGGGTCAGACTTGCTGCTGGTGCTAGTGCGAGATGTTAGTGCTCCTCTGAAAAAGCAACAAAACAAGCTCTCAAGGACAGCTTTAAGGTCAAAAAAGGGAAGGAAGAGGAGAAAAAGTTTTATTTACTTTCTATTGCATGGAAATTCAACCCCCTCCCCAGCATTTCGGTCACAGAATACTCTCGTTTTTGGTCAAAAAAGACAAATTAACTGGCGATCTAGTTGTTTTTCTATATCTTTAAACCTTTAACAGCCGAAACCCTTAAAAAAACCTTTCACACTGGAGATATCTCCATTAAAATCAACCTTTCTTCCTTCATGTATCTAACTGTGGTTAGTGCCTTTTAATACTAAGGTCCTCGGATCGAGCTCACTCAGGAATTAATTGTTTTAAACAATAATCATAAGTGGTTATTTTTCAACTTTTGAGAGTTAAAACAAAGAAAATCTTATTGCCACATATTCCAGGCAGTTACACTGTTTTTGTTCTGGACGGTGGTGGGGGTGTTGTGGGGATGTGCGTTTTTGTTTGTGCACGTGTGCGGCGCGGGGGCGCAGATATTATTTTTTGCCTAGGGCGCCATGCAGGCCAGGGCCGGGCCTGGTCATGATAGTACACCAAAGATCCCTTTTGGTCAGATTGTCGTTTACGCAAGCGTCCGTTCCCTTTTGTTTCTTTCTTTGCTTCAATAAAGCTAGTTTGTGCTTTTCATTCACACACTTTATGATGATCACTGTTTTTTCAGATTCCATTCTCCTGGGGAGGATTTATATCAGGAATATCACATTAGACTTGATAAAACTCCGCCTGCTGTTCCACGGAATTGCTGTCCAACTCACCAGGATCTGGAGCATTGTTGGCTTTAGCTGTGTTAGCATTAGCATTAGCTGCTTCAGCATTGGCTGTGTTAGCCTTCGACTGTGGTGCTGAAGTCTTCTGAGATTCTTCACTATGTCCTGTATAAGATAAGAGGGCAAAGTTTGGCCCATTTGATTCTCTACCCTGACTCAAGCTGTGATGCATGTGATTTGACATGAATGGAAAAACTCAATTTGAACTACATAAAATAATCTTTTTTTTTTTTGCCTCAGAGATTCATTTGGTCATTCATTTACATAAAAAGGCAGGAAATTCACAGGCACAGATGTAGATAATACTTCACAGCTTATATGTCATCTCTTGCATCTCAGACAGCGTGACCCACTTCTTTTGCCTGGAAAACAGACTGTGCCTGGAGGGGAGGCCAGCCACAGCATAAGGCTTCTGCAGAGCTGACTGCTTCAGCGGTCCATCTCAGCGACATTCTTCACCTCCCGTCTTCCCTCAAGTCATTACAGAGGCAGCTGATGGCAGACAGGGAATGGATGGCTTTCATTCCACAGCGGCGCTTCCACTTGTTTGATCATTCAAGGTCATATTGAGCAGATCAATAAGACCACGCTGATGTATGGGCAGGAGGACCTGGTGTGTGTATGCTGGTGGCTGGACTACACCTCCACCGGGTCAGACAGGGTGACTCATCGCCTCAGTCTGACACTAGATGTCAGTAAAATGCAGCACAGGGCCTTCAGAGCTTCTTCAGTCCAGCTCTTCTGTCCAACTCAGCTCGCATTTGTGACCTATTTGAAACCACACTCTTCTGAACTGTAGCTGTGCTTTCATGAGATTATTAAGAATGTCAAGTCAGCTGCCACACTCCTAATGTTACATCAAGCCTGCTGTTATGTTAAGGCAGAAACTTTTAAAGCTAAACAAGCAAGTTTAAATCGCATCAGACATGTGTAATGAAAGGTTGGTAAGCTTCCTCAACAGCCGGAGCAGCTTTTACAAGCGTGTCTTTATCCACATGAAAGTTCCATAAACTTGCTTTTTCAGATGTGAGGCAGGGCATGATTAACATTTAAATAACACATTTTATCTCTGGTGGAATTAGACATGATATCCACCCCCCTGCTCATTCCTCAGGAAATCATTTCTGCTTACTAGTGTTATTATGAATCATGATATCATACCTGAGAGCCTTAAGGTGAAACTGTCGCTGGAAAGCATACCTCTGGGGGTCGGTGACTAAAACTGCATTCACACTGGCTGCGCCAACTTGAGTTTAAGCGGCCACCTTCAAGGTTAAGTCTTTGCCAGAGATAGGCAACTCCAGGCCTCGAGGGCCGCATTGTCTGCATGATTTCCAGGTGTCAAAGCCCTACTCATGACTGATTACCTGCTTCAGGTGTGTCAAGCCAATTAGAACATGCCAGAGCACGGTATGTTGGAAAATATGCAGGAATGCGGCCCTTGAGGCCTGGAGTTGCCCATCCCTGGTCTATGCAAATGCAGACCATTATTTTTGGGTGTCCGATGATAATAATATGATACCAAGACGTACATTAATAGGAACAGAGCTGTGAAAACAAAAAGCCTGGGGCAAGATTTGAGGGACTTGACATGAAACGTGATTGCCGATGCTTTGTAGAGTTTTTTAAATATCTAATTCTGATGCGCGTCTTCCGTGCATTGTAGATGAGATAGACACCGCTCCATGTAGCGATCGGGCTGAAAGCATCTGGTGGGAACTTCTCCCACACGCGGCTGGGGCATCAAACTTATAGACTAGTTTTTGGACAGCCATCGAACAGTAAGTTCACAGAGCGGCAAAGGAGAGGCGTCCAACGTGAATTTGGCGTGCAAATCGCACTCGTGAACGCAGCTTAAGAGGTGCTGATTACAGTTTGAGTTTTGAGCTCCTTTGGTGTCAGAAGCCTGTCAGTCTCAACTCATCTCCAAGTCTATTTTATCATTATTGCTTTACCTGTACACTTCCTGCACACGATCTCAGGTCAAAAGGTTACAACATCACAGAGGAGGACATTACACCAATGTAGAGCATGAATATTTAACCATCCCATTCTTATTCTCTTCCCTCTTTGGAAACTTGAACTAGAGGAGATGGTGATTAGCGTTGTGGACAGAGATAATGACCTGGGATGAATTAGAGTGGAAGGCCATTGAATAAGGCAATGCCAGGGATTGGACAGTCTTACTGTGGTGGAGATGAAATGTGGAGTCAAACAGAAGTGGAATCCTTGGAATGTTTAAATTGTGTCACATGATGAGATTATGAATAATTAAACCATGTTTACCCTGCCTGAACTGCAGAATTGAGAAGCATTTTTTTTTTACAATTGTGCATTTACGACATGCTTCAATTTGTAAAATGTAGTGAGTTGCAGACAGGCCAGTCACCAACTCAAAGTTTTTATCATTTTTTAAAGTGTCCATGTTGCACTTCCATTAAAAAATGATATCAGATAAAGTGCTGCTTGATCTATTGTAAAAATGTTCCCAGTGGTTTTTTAAAAAATGATTATGCAATGTTTAGGTAAAATAAAAAAGAAACCTGTGTTATTTTCTAGGACATAGTTTCTGCAGAGCAGCAGGGGTTCATTAGAAATTCACCTCTGAGTTGTGGGTGGGGCTAGTAGTTGGAAGTAAGCCTTCCCATCATCACTCTGTTTACACTCTTTCCCACCAGCTTACAGTCCCTCACACCCCTAGCCCTTTAATCAAATGTCCTTTGAAATTTTTCCTGAAACTTGTGAAATTTGGGAATTTTATGTTTGTGGCCCAGGAAGACTTGGGATCACTTTGTGAAAGCTAATGGGGTTCCAAAAACATAAATAATATAATATACATCGATAGTCAAACTACAAGACATCTCAGACAAATTTAGTTATTTAGTTACTATATTAGATGTCTGCCAATGGTGTTCTGCATACAGAGGTCTCCTATACATCTACTTGTAGACATCTAATCTTTGGATATTTTTAGATGTCTATTAGAATACTGTTTTAAACAGATACTAGATACAAAATAGAAAAGCCAAGTCAAACATGTTTCCATCATTGGGACTTTGGTGTGCTGTCATCCTTTTTCTCCTTTTACTATCAAAAATAGACACGACAACTTGGCGTAGAGTTAATTTTTTTTTTCCTAATCCATACATGTAAATGCAACTATATACTTCTAGATTGTTGTCTCTGAACAGCAACTAGACACTGTACAGTAATAGATCATAAAATATGCTTTAAGCTCATTCTAATTATAATAGATGAAACCGTTTGAGAACATCATTTTGTTCAGTTATATGAAAAGTTTAAAATTGAAACAGAAATATAGATTTTGGAATGTTGTTTTGGTGCAAGTTTCTGAGACCTTTAACCCCCGGTACATTTCAGTAGAAATGTTTGCTACTTCTTAGAATGTAGAACCTTGTGATTACTAGTTGTGAAGGAAAAGGTGGCATTGGGGTTAGCTCCTTCACCTTACAGCAACAAGAACCTGGTTCAAATCCTGACTGGGACTTTCTCTGTGAAGTTTACACGTTCTCCTTCTACAGATGTGGTTTTTCTCCTGCTTCCTCCCACAGTTCAATAGCATGTCCCACAGGTTAGCTTCTGTCTGTACATTGCTAACGTGTGTTTGTGTAGCCCTGTGACAAATGAGTGATCTGACCTTAGGGAGTACTTCCTTTTCAATAGTAGCTGGATTGGAACCAGCATACCTGTGACCCTGAAAGAGATTCAGCTAGTTCTGAACTGGCCAAGTGAGTCTCCAGACCTAAATGCTGTATTTATTTTTTAACTATTTAAATCTTTAAAATTTAATGTTTTAAATGTTTACATCATATACTGTAATATACACATAAAAAAATAAAGATGTTTACAAGTGGATGTGTAGTAGACCTTTACATGCAGTTACCTTTCAGAACACTACTGGTACATCTAATAGAGTAACAAAATAACATTGTCAGAGATGTCCTGTAGACATCTACAGTAGATATATATCAGGTATCTAATATAGTGATATAGTGGGCGGTCGACCTCTGATCGGAAAATTGCAGGAGCGTCAGTGTGTGAATGTGTGTGTGAATGGGACTGTGACTGTAAAGCGCTTTGGGCTTTCAAGGAAGGTAGAAAAAGGCTATACATGCATACACCATTTACCATGTCCTGTGCCTTGTGGGTATTGGAGCTAACCAGCCGGGCAGTTCTGAGCCCGATTCTAGATGAGACGAGGAAAACAAAATGTACATAAATCTAATTGTCTATTGGTGGATGCATCAGAATGGAGTGGAGCTGCGAGCTTTGTGTTGCTATTGTAGCCCCTACGTCACACTTACAAGCTTTATCCAAAAGCATTTTTGCATCTGCTTCTATTTTTAATAATTTGAATAAAGGAATTGTGAAAAATGTTTTTTAAGCTTGATAATATTTATATAATGTGAGGCAAATAAGTAGATGAACGACCTTTGATTTTGCAATTTCTCCCACTTAGAAATCATGGAAGGGGTCTGAAATGTTCGTCTTAGGTGCCTGTCCACTCTGAGAGACATCATCTAAATAAAAATAGGGAAATCACATTGTATGATTTTTTTTTAATAATTTTATTTGTATGCTACTGTTGCAAAAAAAGAACGTGAACACCTGTTTATCAGCCTGGTTAGCTGCATAAAGACATCTGTCCACCCCATACAATCAGTAAGACTTCAACTACTAGTGTGGTAAGAAATATCCACTGTTGGAGCAAATTTTAGAAAAGGGAAGAAGCCAAACATGACTGGCAGTCTTCCTCGGACTGGAGTTTCATGCAAGATCGGTCAAGGCTGTGTCTTGACTTGACAAAATCATGCAATGGATATCCAGTTTTTTCTTTATAATATGTCTCTCAGTGGGAGTACATACAAAATCACTGGGTGTTCAAATACTTATTTGCTTCATTGTATGTCCTCCATCATGAGAAAATGGCACAAGACAAAAACAAAACACAATTTTCATCAAAGTTCATTCATTTTCTATACCTGTTCTGTTCTTTCAGGGTCACAGGGTTGCCTAATCCGGCTACTCATGGGTGAAGGCAGGGGACACCCCAGGACTGGTCGCCAGTCTGTTGCAGGGGCCACAATCACACACACACATGCATCCAGACCTAGGGACAATTT
This sequence comes from Adrianichthys oophorus, assembly GCA_036245035.1. Lineage (NCBI taxonomy): Eukaryota > Metazoa > Chordata > Actinopteri > Beloniformes > Adrianichthyidae > Adrianichthys > Adrianichthys oophorus. The sequence continues at coordinate 360,558 of BSAI01000019.1, forward strand.
TAGATTGACCAATTGAACTTTGAAGCATGTTTTTAGACGGTGGGGGGAAGCCCGAGTCCCCAGAGAAAACCCACACATGCATGAGGAAAAAATGCAAACACCACACAGAAAGGTCCCCCATTGGTGACACTGTTAAAGTGTTAAAGTTTAAGTTCCCCAGCTGGAACTAGAACCGGGAGCCTTCTTGCTGTGAGGCGAGAGAGCTAACCACTGTGGCACTGTGCCGCCTTTTATCAAAGTGAGTTCTTAAATTCCTGCTCTTTATGAACATTAGTACCATCTCCTTTTGCTTTGTCGTCATGTTTAGTTTTGATTTTGTAGAGTATTCTTCAGTGTTAAATAACATTGTTAATATTTCCACTGCAAGTTTACACAAAGAAGAAAGAAATCACGTGAAGCTATAAAATTACATCCATCCATCTTCCTCCGCTCATCTGAGACCGGGTTGCGGAGACAGCAGACTAGGCAAAGTTGCCCAGACTTCCCTCCACTTCCTCCAGCTCCTCTGGGGGGACCCCGAGGCATTTCCAGACCAGCTGAGAGACGTAGTCTCTCCAGCGTGTCCCCCGCTCAGTGGGACATGCCCAGAACACCTCCCCAGGGAGGCATCCAGGGGGCATCTGGACCAGATGCCTGAGCCACCTCAACTGTCTCCTCTCGATGTGGAGCAGCAGCGGCTCTAATCTGAGTTCTCTCTGGGTGACCGAGTGACCGAGCTTCTCAGCCTTTGTCTGAGGGAGCGCCCAGCCATCCTTTGGAGGAAGCTCATTTCAGCCGCTTGTATTCAGGACCTCGTTCTTTCAGTCATGACCCAGAGCTCATGACTGTAGGCGAGCATTGGAATGAAGATCGACCAGTAAATTGAGAGCTTTGCTTTCTGGCTCAGCTCCCTTTTCACCACAAAGGACCGGTATACCGCATAAAATTACATGTTAGCACAAAATTAAATGACTTTTCCAAACAGCGTTTTTAACATTTTCTTATCTTTATCCTGCTAAGAAGAAATAGATTAGGAAGTGATTTTTGGTCCCTAAAGTAACTTCCAAACATTTTACTTTGACACCTTGATACACCGTTTCATGATGAATATCTGTTTTTTTACTTATTTTCTGACATTGCAACACATTTGCTAGTCATGGCTATGACTTAATTAGAAAAACAGGAGAGAAACACTGACGATGAAAACCCTCTGATCATAGTAGGTGAGTGGTGAAGGCTGCAAATCAACATAATGTAAAAACATTGGTGACATTTTTTAGTATTTTAATACACAAAGAGTTGCTATTCTTGCATGTCTAATTGTATTCAACCTTGCTTACTTGGGAGGACCAGGCCTTTGCATGTCTGAGTGATATTCCAATGTAATTATTAGCAGAATAAAAGTACTTATTCCTGCAGATGTACTCCAACAGTTATGCATATTTTAACCTTTGCACATGCCGGCTCTGTGTCTTTGTTTTTACCAGCATTATAACCTTTCCCAGAGACAGTGTGTGTCAACACATTTGTGCTGTTGTGTACACTGGCTTGTATTTCTAGCTTGCTCTGGCGGCCAAATGTCCCTTTGTTTGGGCGGTGTTGCCAAGTAAAGGTGGAGGTCAGTTCCACATAGCTGAATCTTTGAACATGAAGGCTGAAAGGCATCCAAAGCTGGCAGAGCAGAGGACATGTAATACAACATCATCAAGTAGGAAGAAAAAAGTCTCAGTCAGGGTGGTGTTGCTTAATGAAATGGGTGAGTAAAGCTTCAGATCACATGACATTCTTTATTTAACATGGATTCACTGGATCTACTTTGTCTTTCAGACAGTCTGGCTCTCAGTGAGAGTTCATTTTAACTTAAAGAAGATATTTCCTTCTCATTTCATGTGGAGTTTGCGGTCAAGGCTGTTTCTTCTTTCTCTCATTTCTTTCTTCTTTTTTTCATGTGTGGGGCCAAAGACGCACAGTCCCTACTGAGATATTCTGCTTTTATCCTTGGATGTGATCAATAATGGATGGAACTCCCACCGCCTGACATGCAGGGATTGTTTGAAAAAAAAAAAGCTTGGAAAACCATCCTCAATTCTGCCAGCCCGGAGTGCTGTGTGGGAGACAGGACCACGCTTGGCCGCTAATTAGCACCACCGTTTTACAGCCGCTTGCTGGGTGCGACTGTTTGGAGGAACGCTCAAAGACATGCACTTGCACGTGCATGCTGGCAGACACCTCTGGAGAGCTGCTGACCTACTCCCCTAACCACTTCATTGATCTGTGGGCCAAAGATGTGAAAGCCTATTGAGGTCATCATTAATGATTCATTGTGACCAGAAAATGTCAAATGGGGCTTGGGAGCGTAAACATGAATCAGTCAGATGTTATGGACTCATAAGCTTTGAAGAAATCCTCTGTGCACCTATATAAATCATATTTGTGAAAAGATGATCCAAATGTAAAGATGGCCCTCTGGTAGGGTGATACAACCATTTGCTCACTTATTGTCATTCACATTATTCAGCACACCTCTGAGAAGCTTCACATTTTTCCAAAAATCAATCAAGCAGATTGATCTTTTACTTCTTTAGTTGCTGGATAAGCTTGAGCCTTTAGAAATGAGCAGAGTAAGGAACTGCATTTACTGGGACACAGTGTCTTTTCCCAGTGAAGATCGGAAGTTGATCAAGGACAATGAGAGGGAGTGGAAATGTGGAGGACATCTAAGAGATATGGAGGAGCAAGGTCTGTGAGTCAGCAGGAGGATCGAACTGAACTGGGAGCCAGTGGAGTTGCTGGAAAATCGGAGTAATGTGATGAATGGAGGGGGTTCTGGTGCTGAGACAAGCGTCTGAATTCTGGACCAACTGAAGCTTGTGGTGAATCTGTGAATGAGGATGAAGAGAAGCTAGTAGCAATCATTTAAACAAAAAGGCACGAGGCTGTAGACAAGACAAGAGCGAAAAGAATGACTATATAAAACAAAAATGAAACCGATATATATACCATAAGTGCATTAGTAGACATCACTTATTTCACTGATACAGTGGGGATCAAACGTTTTGGCACCCCAGGTAAAATGTTATATTATTGTGCATAAAGAACCCAAAGAAAGATTGAAAATCTCCTAAAGGCATCAGTTTACAGATAAGACATTCTTAAAAATTGTAAACAAAATTAGGCCTTTTTTCCATCTTTTTTTCCCTTTCAAAATAGCAGAAAACAAATTAATGGTGTGTGCAAAAGTTTGGGCACCCTGTAGAGTTAGTACCTTGTACTGCCCCCCCTGGCAAGTATCACAGCTTGTAAACACTTTTTGTAGCCGAGTTTCTGAATTCTTGTTTGAGGTTTCTTCATCATTTTCTTCTTTCCAAAAGTCTTCCAGTTCTTTCAGATTTCTGGGATGTCTGTTCCACACTGCTTCTTTCAGGTCTATCCATAGATTTTCAATGATGTTGAGGTCAGGTGATTGAAGGTCACTGCAAAACCTTCAGTTTCTGCCTCTTAATGTAAGACGGCGTGGATTTGGAGGTGTGTTTAGGATCATTATCCATTTGTAGAAGCCATCCTCTCTTAAACTTCAACTTTTACAGATGGCTTCAAGTTAGTGTCCAAAGTTTGCTGAAATTTGGTGGAATCCATCCTTCTTCTACTGGTGAAATGTTTCCTGTGCCGCTGGCTGCAGTACAAGCCCAAATCATGATTGATCCACCCCCATGCTTAACAGTTGGACAGAGGTTATTTTCATTAAACTCTGGACTCTTTCTTCTCCAAACGTACCTTTGTTCATTGCAGTCAAAAAGTTCAATTTTAACCTGGTTGAGCCACAACTTGTTTCCAAAATGCATCAGGCCTGTTTCTATGTTCATTTGTAAACTTCAAACATTGAATTTTGTGATGAGGACGTAGAAGAAGTTTTCTTCTGATGATTCTTCCATGAAGACCATATTTGTACAAGTATCTCTTGACAGTACAACAGTGTAGCAGGACTCCAGAGTCTGCAGGTCTTTCTGGAGGGATGCTGCAGTCAATCATGGGTTTTGACTCGCTTTTCTCACAATCCTTGGAGCTGCTCTGTCTGAGATTTTTCTTGGTCTTCCAGATCTTGCTTTAACTTCCACTATTCCTGTTGATTGTCATTTCCTAATGATATTCCAAACAGAGGATATTAGCATCTGAAAACACTTTGCTATCTTCTTTTAACCTTCTCCTTCTTTGTGAGCATCAACTATTTTAAGTTTCTGTTCTGGACAACTGCTGGAAGAACCCATGATGCTGAATGTTGGGGTGAGGTCAGATGACTCAGATTATTTCAAATCTTTGAGATTGAAATCACCTGGTCTTTGCAAACCGTGATTGTGAACAATCCATGACACTGTCAGGTCTCAGCATTTCCAAAGGGGGCGGTGCATACTATGAACTCGGCAGGGTGCCCAAACACGCCACACGCCATTATTTTGTTTTCTGTTATTTTGAAAGAATAAATGATGGAAAAAAGCCTCATTTTTTAACATATCAAAATATGTCTCATATTTAAACTGATGCCTTTAGAAGATTTTTCAATCTTTCCTTGGGTTCTTTTTGCACAACAATGTAACATTTTACCTGAGGTGCCCAAACTTTCAATCCCCACTGTATGTCCTCTGTCAAATCATAAGTGTGATTGCTTGCAAGAGCGCATAGATTCCCCCGAACTCCTTAAAACCAGAGTGTAATGATCCCAACTTTTTAGTGCGTTGGTTTAGGATCTCCAAGCAAAGCTGATTTGCTTTTAGCACCAAGAGATTAGAATTTAGGATCAAGAAGACAATCTAAAGATCAGATTCTATGATTCCTTCCATCACAAAGCTTTGTGTATTACACCATTAAAAGACTCGACAAATCCATGAAACATTAAGGGAAACACTGAAACGGTGGTGGGAGGTACATCAAGGGAGATTTTGGGGACACGCCTCTTAGGTTGGAACCTTTTTAGCTACAGCCTTTATCACTAAATAAAATAATAAAATAAGTTATAATTTTAACTTCTATTACGGTTTACAACAGTCATTACTATGTGCATTAAAATACATTTTTCCTTCATTGACAGGAATTATGACCTAAAATCTCAGAGACTATTTTTTTTCTATTTGCATCCATGTTGAACGTGTGGCAGAATCTCAACAAAGCTGACTGACCACAAGCAGACTGTTCAGTGATGGATTTATAGGATTGTTTTTTAATATAAAGCTTATGGTAAAGGCAGTAAATGTTGTCTTGCTATGTGAACAATGCTTTGTTTTTTTTTTCAATTTTAGCTATGTGTGTTAAATTGCTGATGACCCACTTATGTATTGCTAACACTGACATAGAACAATAGACGAATCGAGGTGTGATTTCACCCATACAAATTGCCTTACCTCCGGCTCTCGCAAAATGAAGCCAAATCCATCTCTATCACTTCCTGATACTTGAGCCATCATTTTAAAACCATTCCACAGTGATTGGTCTGAGTCACGTTTTTATGGGGACTACAGTGGCCAATCATGAGTGAGCTTGTTCGAAGTTCACACCCCTTCCACTGAAAGCGGGCTCTGGAGAAGCTGTCAGGATCAGTGGTTCTAAGGACAAGCCAAAAGAAAGCAGATCCAGGAGCAGATGACAAGAGTTCTTTATTTGAAACTGGAGGAGACAAGCAGGACCAGGTAAGTCAGTGCAGTGACCTCCTCCAGCCACCAGGAGCTGCAAGACTTGAAGTGAAGATGAGTTGTGGCTGAAGGGATGGAGAGGTGATCTCCTCTCAGGATGAGTAACAGGAGAGACAGCAGTGAAAGAAGAAGGAGATTCTCCAGATGGTGTGTTTAGGGATAATGTCCGTGATCCAGAAGGCAGGTTCCAGGCTGAAAGAGGGCCTGGTACACAAGAATCCAATCTACAGGTAACGGGGTGAGGTACTCACAAAGACAACAAAGGGACAAGCTGAACGGAAAAGTGACAGAAACAAGTCAGGTTAGGTTAGGTTAGAATGAGCAGGACTACAGGTTTTCAGGAGCAGGTAATCGTTGAGACGTTCCGGCACGGCTGTGCTGCAGGAGCTGGTTTAAACAGACAGTCACTGGTAACAGGTATCAGCAGAAGATTACCTTGTGAGGGTGGGGCAGGGCATTCGCGCAGAGTGCAAACATTCAAGGTGGGGGCCAGGGGGCACCACAGAGGCATCTGATTGGTCAGTTTTTAACTTGAATAACTTGGGATGTGGAAACAATATCTTACAAAAATAAGGTTAGAAAGAAGAAAAATGTTTCAGAGCAAGGATGGTTATTCTGAAAAATGAAATGACTGAGTTGAAATTGTGTTTTTCTCAATAGAAGTCTTTGGGATTTTGGCTTCTTGGAACCAGACGGTTCTTCCTATTTGGAAAGACAAGAGGGGAGGGGTTGAGCTGTCCATTGTTTTTACGGTCCAGGATTGCTAACCACATTTTTGTAACCTACTTCATCTTAAAAATACTATGAAAAATTTTCTAAACTGTTTCATGAAAAAATATTGAATGTCCAATTACCATCCACCCATCCATCCATCCATCCATCCATCCATCCATCCATCCATCCATCCAAGGTTGGGTTGTCTGAGCCTGTAGAGGGTCATGGACATGTGCGGCCACATCTTAAAAGGAGCGCAGGTGTGTCTTGCAGTTTCCTTGAGGAAATTTTGGCTGCACCTTAAGAAAATGGATCGTACCATTGTCGTGGGTATGAGAAGTGTGTGCTATATGTAGGGTTGCTGTCAGTTACACACACCCATGATATATGGGTGCTGCCATTGTACTGTGCCTCTTGTCATTCATAAGGTATGCTCAATGGCTCCTTAGTGACCGCGCGCATATGCTGCACGCACAGGGTGTGCAGGTGATACGTGAGTGCCCGTATAGGACGCCTGTAGGTGATACGCATTTTTTATGTCTTGTTTAATTTCAAGCAAGTAAACAGCTATTCTTTACAAACTGATTTAATGGAAGGGTTTGCTGTAATATCTTTAACCAACAATATATATATATATCTGTGTCAAATAACTCTCTAAAACAAGTCAAAGAGTACGCTACCAGTGGAAATAAGACCTTGTTATTCTTAGACACATATTAACATCCATATACAGACCTACTCTTTAATATCTATGATTAGTTTTATTTTCGTACACTGGCCTTTGAGCAATACATTGTACCTGTCACACACAAAAAAGTGCACCTATAGGAACCTTTAATGTGACAAATCTCCATCTAACTCTTGGCAATCACAGAATAGCGCAAAGACATGCAGACGTGCAGTCTTTCCTTTCATTTCAGTCCTTTCTGCTCTGCACCCAGGATGTGAAAGTCTGTTAAACAGGGCTTGGATCTCTCACTGGGCAATGACTTCATGTCTGCACTTAATTATCTGCCTGATCCTTACCACAGAGAGGAATGAATGAACTCAATGGGCTCCACTGACTGAAGTTCTTTCCATAGTGAGGTCAAAGCACAGAGCTGTTAGATCAGTCTCATGACTTTAGCTGTGAGTGATAATTGTGGATTTGCAGACTGGCAGATCTCTCTGAACATTCTGCCTAAACCTGTCTTTAAATCTTGCTGTTAATTTTAAAGATATCGAGCCAATCAGCAGAGTAAGAAAAATTAGCAGAATGCACAGTGAACAATGGGCAGTCACGTGTATCGTAACTGTAATGCATAAATTCAAAGGTTTTCAGTTGCAGCTTTTAGTGCCTGTCTGTCCCTCCATTGGCCTGAAATGCTTTTAGAGCCCCTGCTGCGATGCAGTGAATGCACTGGTCCTGCATCAGTGCTTTCAAACACCTCATCATTCTGCAGTGTTAGTGTTTATTTAAATAGCTTTGGCCAGCTTTGGCTGTAAAAAGCGAGGGTATAAAACATGGAGGTGTTGGTGAATTACCAGCAATAAAGCTGTGAGCTGTTGACGGCATGAAACTGAGCTCCACGAAACCAGGCCAGGCAAGACTTCCAAATCCCCAAGCTTGCCTTAAACAACATCTAGAATTCTTGCTAGTTGTCTCTTCTTGTCATCCCTGTTTACTCGAGCCTCACCACTCCCTCTGTCATAATGGATTAGGGGGCCTGACAAGCCATGTTTGATTGAGTTCTCTCTCTGACTACTCACTGGAAGGACTCCTGGCTGCGTGCCAGCTGTACAGTGGTCCGTCCCTCATGTCGGCGCTGGCACACACATTTTTGTCGTGCACAGATGGAGTTACTATGGCATAACCACCTCACTATAACTCTGAAGTAGGGTACTGCAGCGTAGAGCACTATGCCCGGAGGGTGTCATTAACATTTGGAAACAGCTCCAGCATCAGTCACACTCCCTCTGCTTAGGTGTGTTTAACCTTTCCATGTGGAGGAACACAGCAGTGAGAACTGACGAGATTCAACAAAGAGAGTTAGCTAGGAAGGAGACGTGTTCGAATATAAAGTCAAGTTTAGCGGAGGGCAATACACAGCTAAAGAACATTTTAGCACATTTCTTCTGGGGGTTTTTGGCCAAGAAAGTCATCACAAAGTCACGCAGTTATGTCCAGACAAGTGAAAAGAGCTGAATACTAGCAGCACTTAACGCAACTCTTTTTTGTTCCGTTGGCTCTGTCTCTGGGCTCTTTCAGTGTGTCAAAGCTGAGCAGTTCTCCTGATGGATATGCCGGGCTGTCATCTCTGAATCGCCTCAGTTAAGATGATAGATCCAAGCCTGCAGAGGTCGATTAAAGTTCATGGCTCAGGAGTTTCACTTGTGCTTTCCCTCCAGTGAAAGTTGCAGCTGATGATGATGTTGACGGTTGTGCTGCTGTTTACGATGGCACAAGTCCAACGGGCCCATCGAGCAGAGCCGTCGCTCCTGCTCTTCAGCATCTGCATCTTTTGTGTGTATAATTCATGCTGTGGTGACACAAATCTCTGAACAAAGTGATAATCCGTGTTCTTTTGAGGATTAAAAAGCAAGTCTCCATAAAGTCAATCCCTAAAAATGAGCGTAGAGTAAGCGAGTGAAATGCTCTCTGGAGAAGTACAGAGACTCAGTCTCATTATCACTGAATATCTAAGCAAGCTCCGGCCTGCCAATTATGGAGTGTGACTGTCATAGTTGTTAACATGTCTATGCACAGATGTTGTCTCAGAAGTCATCATTTTATATACCGTGATTGATACTGAGTAAAGCTACTTGAATATGTCGTTTACCCTCTAAGGTATCATTTGACTTTACACTGAATTTTTCAAAATGGCATATAATTAGATCCCAAATAGCATGGTATGGTGTGTGCAGTGACACTGAGAGCTCAGTGAATATGGCTTGATAACAAATGTCTGGAAATGTCATGAAATTAAACCACTTGGCAACTCAGAAAATGTAGCAAAAATGAAGCCACAAGCAGCTCAATATATTATATGTTGTAAGTAATCTAAGTTTAGTAATTTGTTGTCAATCACGAAGCACAGTAAAAGAAAAGGGCAGCATTAGTCAGAGCTGTCAGCTTACACTGATTGATGGACAAGTTCAGGCAGGATGAAGGATGCATGAAGTGAAGGAAGCGTTGAGCGTGTGTGCTTACAGGTGTGTGCATGAGTGAGTGTGTATGTGAGCATTAGTTTTTTGTTTGATGAGTGTAAGTGTGGGTTTGTGTGTAGAAGTGAGTGCGTTAGAGTTTGCATGTTTGTGATTGTGTGTGCATGTATGCGTAAGAGTCTGTGTTGAGTGTATGGCACATGTACACTAACCAGGGTGTGTGAGTGTTGTGTGTGTTTTGCATGTGTTTGTGTGCGTTAGTTTGTTCTGTGTGTTTAGGCAAACATGTAACAGCAGTGAAGTACGAACCCTTCTGAGGTTAACTGATGCCACAGTAAGACCTGAAGCAGCACAAGTTGTCTGTCAGAAATGTTTGTTGTGATGGAGGTTTCATAAAATGGTAAAAAGATGTTTTGCCCTCTGATAGAAAAAGAAAGACAGCCATTTGTCAGAGCTAAAGGGTGTGTTTGGTCAGACATCTTGAACTCTGCCTCTCATGTCACCCTTAGAATGCACACCTTTATTTTAGCATATATGCAAATTTAGAACTGAGATTTAGCAGATTAGAGTGGTTGGAGTGTTGAATGGTCTGTGCAGTTAAATGTGTAGTTAAGGCTACTGGAGGACCACAGTTCTGTTCTTTCAAATTGATATTTTTCACGTGGATTACTTTTCTTCTATAACTTTGTTTCACCTGCACAATAAGTGCTCTCAGCATGCTGCCAGCTTAAAAACAATAAACACGTTTTCTCTTTGAGCACTGAAAGGACGCTGAACACAGCAGCAGTGTGAGTCCAGCCGGCACAGGAACAAAAAGAAAGACAGCAAAGTATAAACACCACAAAATGCACACAATTCAACAACGACAGCCAATCCCTGGAGACTTGATTACAAATGCCACAAGCTTTTATCCATCAAAAACAACTTCTCAAAGGCAGATCCTGATTCAAAGGACACTCACTTCCATGAACTAATGCTTTCATCTGCTTTTTATTGGCAGGAGAAATCAAAATATTAGCTTCAGAGAGCATTTTTTTATCTGTTGATTTTCAATAATGAAATTAATTGACGATGATAAAACAGTCTCAATATTTTAATTGTAAACTTTTTAAAATGTATCAGCTTTAATATGTTTACAGATAAAAAGATACATTTTGGATTTCAGATTTTTTAACCACAGAAACAATAAAGTGAGGCAAATAAGTAGCTGAACATCCTGTGATTTTATGAGTTTCCCTCTTAGAAATCATGGAGGGGCCTGAAATTTTCCTCTGGGGTGCATTTCCACTCCGTCTTTAAACAGTCCACCTCCACTCTACTTATTATCCTAAATTAGAAGCACCCGTTTGAGGAGGTTAGCTACATAAAGACATCTGTCCACCCCATTCAACCAGGAAGACTCCAGCTACTAACATGGCCAAGACCAAAGAGCTGTCCAAAGACACCAGAGACTAAATTGTAGACCTCCACAAGGCTGGAAAGGGTTACAGAGCAATTGCCAAGTAGCTTGGTGAAAAAAGATCCACTGTTGAAGCAATTATTAGAAAACGAAAGAAGCTAAACATGGCTGTCAACCTCCCTCAGACTGGGGCTCCATGCAAGATCTCACTTTATGGAGTCTCAATGATCCTTAGAAGGGTGAAGCCTCAGCCCAGAACTACACAACAGGAGCTGGTCAATGACCTGAAAAGAGCTGGGACCACAGAAAACGTTTGACCTGTGTAACCACAAAGTGTCAAGAATCCCTGTGTGTTTAAGCTACTGAAAGAAACAAAAATAAAATAAGAGTTGAGGTTGAAATAGTTTTTATGTTGGACTGTTTGAAAAAAAAAAACATCCTTAAGTTTGAGAGCATGTAATAATACTGTTGTTGTTAAAGGGCAACAGGACAGAAGTGGGTAACTTACCTAAGCTTTGTGCAAGCGGAATCATAGCTGAATTTAGGAAGTTCCAGGGGATCGATGTTGTATGGAACACCTGTAAGCAAGAGGCAATAAAGAAAAAAAAACAGAGTTTAATGGAAGTGTCTGAACAGTCTTGTGTCTGAGCAAACCTGAGACATTTTCACAACAGGTAAGCCCAGTGTGGGTCAGCAGGATCGCACACTGCTGCTGCAGATTAATGCAGAGAATATCAAAGCCACAGTCTAAATCTGGAGCCGCTCCAGCTCAGCAAACTTATTCTTAGGTTGTATTTGTACTGGACACATTTGGTTTGCTTAAAGTGAACCAGAGTTCATTTTCCCAACAATACAGAACAAATTTTCAGTCTGAATACACCTAGACTGGTCCGGGACCAGGAACCGCTCTCGGATTTATCTTTCGATGTGGTCTCTGTCTGTTTCCAATCCAGTCGTTTCCAATCTGTGCCAAAGTAGCAGTAAAAAGTGTTGTACCCGACAGCCTCCTGAATAACTGACATATCCCCATGAGGATTGCAAAGTGCAGGACTTTAACTCAATTATTCTTTCTCTTGTTGTTTTGCCCTGCCCTCATAATTCCTGGCCAATGAAAGAAGAGATTTTTAGTCATGTGGCTTTGTTTACAAGTTTTGTTCCCGAACAGGAAAGTCCGCTTGTCCCTTAATCTGATACCCGCTGCTTTTCCAGTTTCCACCAACACATTCCTTCTTTCCTTTTGAGTCTCACAAGCACACCCACCTCATCATCTAATCCAGCAAGAGGGAAGAAGCTGTGTGAGCTGGCCTTGGCCTTTCTGTAACCCCTAACTGTCTATGTACACATGCACTGAAAGGTGCCTGCAAACAGGCACAGGCATCCACCTACACAGATGCAGAAACACACAAACTGTTGGCATGGCTGCACTGGTGAGGCCACGGTTGGAATGTGATTGGAAGGCCATGGTTATGAGCTGCAGAGCTGCATGTTTTATACAAAGAACAATGAGTCTTTGGAGAAAATGGTTATCCAACGCAGATGAAATATTCATGCTGAGCAGGTGTGTGGTTCACCTCTTTTTGCTCTTTAGCCAGATAGGATTCATGGGAGGTTAAAGCAGAGGTAAATGAGACAGAAAGAGGGTAGGGGGCTGCAGGCAGCAAGGAAAAAGGAGCACTAATGTAGTGAAGCATGAAATCGTGGCTGGCTTCTGTAATTTAGCTCTGTGATGGAGCTCACAGGCGGGAATTTCATTCCCCTTGGGCCTGTTTTTGAAAACACATCTCTGTATGTAGTTTAAAACTAACAAAAGTCATCATAGTTACTTAATAGGTTGCTTTTACTTGTGCTGCTCTTAGCACTCTGTTAGGCTGTATGTAAAAATGTGAAGCAAACATTTGTTTGTCATTGCTTATTAGAGAGCAATCAAATATCTACATACTGTAGTTAATGTTTTTGGTTTGATGATTCCTGCTTTTTGTTGTGTTTGGAAATATTCCTGGTTGGAAGTTGGAGCTTATTAACCAAATAAATTGAATATAATATTTAATCAGGTCATCATAATTTATACTGAAGCAAAAAAGACAACATTTTAAAAGAAAACATAAAGCGCTGTGTTCCCCCAGAATTCTTTTGAACTTGTCCTGTTTGTCATCTGAGCAAACAGTTAGCTGAGGGCCTCTTGTGCTGGACAGAAGTTCCGGTTACAAAAGGGGTTGTGTAGCTTCAGACACACGAAGTGTATATTTGTGTAAATAAACAACTGCTGTATCTGAGGTACAATGAAGAGCTAAAGCAGCTTTTAAGACCTGCCGACGTCATCTGCACCCTCAGCCGCCTTTCTACTTGCTCTTACCAGCTGAACAGCTGGTACATGCTCTTGGCTCTGCCGACCTACACCGCCCTCTTTCTACTCGCCCTCACTGGCTGAGCGGGCGCATCATGCCCCTTGCGGCCAAAATTAACTTTGGCTAAAAATGCTAAAGATGCTAACATTGCTGAAAGTGCTACCATTCCATTCAACATCACCAACTATGTCAAAAGAAAAACACATTGCTAAAGATGTTAATTATGCTAGCCATCCTAATGTTACTCAAAGTGATAGCACTGCATTTAGCATCCTCAGCTATCTCAGAAAGGCACAGTGCTAAAGATGCAACCTATGCTCACAATGTTAACAGCACTAACAGTCAATGATACAGCATGGTGGTTTTATTGTGGTAAAACATGTCCCCCGGTCATTACCTGTTCTCTCCCTCATATGTCCCCTTCTGTCTCAGCCACGCTGGTCATGACTAATTGATGAAAAAAAAAAACACACTTTTTTCAAGATGGCAGCTTCATTGCAAATACTTTATTTTTCTGTTCTCTTTGGGGAAAAAATGGGGTGATAAAACTTTTAGACTTACAAGTAAATTTCTGGATTTCCCTGACAAAAGGAGATTTTTCATTAACCACGCCCACATTATATTATGGTATTTGGAATCATGATATTTGGAAGGAGTGTTTCTGAGAAGCCCTGGGAGTGATGCTTTCAGGGAGTACAACCCTGTACAACACATGATGATTGGTACGGGATTAGCAGCAGGAAGGGAATGTTAGTGGAAATAGTGAATAGCTCAAATGTATTCCATCCATCTTTTAAATCCACTCTTCTGTGGTCAGAGGTATTAGGATGCTGGAGCCTTCTCCAGATGCTAACAGGTAAAGTTGGGGTACCCGTTGAAAATAATATTACAGTGTTCCCTTGTTTATTGTGGGTTTACATTTTAATTAAAATCCATAATAGGTCATATTTGCAAAGTAGGATGACAAGAACAATGTTTTGAGTAGAACCCCTCACTACACGCTTAATTCACTCATCTCAGTCAGATATGAACATTTTCATACTTTTCTCTCTTGTTTAAGTTAAGTTAGTTAGTTAAGTTCAAACCTTTGCAGAAAAATAAGTCCAGAATTATAGAATGAAAACAGAGATCTGTTTGTGATCAAAAATATGTGGAATGTGGCAAACTTAATACAGTCTGTGCAGGAGACACAGTTTGACTGACAGTCAATCAGTATGCAGAAAACAGTGAGCTGTGAAAAAAAAAGCGTGCAAAATTACACAAAAAATATCTGAAACAGCGAGACCTCGAAAAGTAAACCAGAATGTAGGGAGGGACTCTATCTTTACTTTACTTTGCCTGCTGTGTACACAGACCTGAGTTAAAAATCAACACTGTGTGTTTTTCAACATAGAGAACGTCTCAAAAACAGAAAAAAAGAGCATCAGTTCAAAAGACTGGCAGCAATGACTTCAACTGGGTAGATCTGGCCATGCTATCAGTCCGGGTCAGGAGGTTGGTACAGGTGTGTTGTGTGTGGGCAAAGGAGGGGACTTCATGCAGAGGCTCGGCT
>BSAI01000019.1:375771-499764 GCA_036245035.1 Adrianichthys oophorus
GTTCAATAACCGCTAGGAGGCAAGTGTGGGCTTTGCCAGACAACAAGGCTCATCATAACATGCTGGAGCTCAGGATCCTCAATTACACACATGGCTTAACCCATTGTAATGTTTTTTGACTGAATAACATGCTATGCACATGTACTGTAAATTAGACCTTCCTGTAAACACATTCTTCTAATTAAGAGTTATCTTATTATGAAACTCATGATTTTTTTCCCCTAAAAAACTGAGTTGATCTTTGTCAGGTGTATGCCTCAGCTTAGGTTTCCTGCATCAGCATTTCTTTTTGTTTGCATCTTATTTCCTTTTGTTCTTTAATGCTTTAACAAGATTTTAGAACTTCTCATTCATGACTGTTTTTACTCCATAAACTCTTTTCCACCACATCAATGTTTACATGTCACTTTAAACCTTTAATATCAACGCCTTTGGTCTCACATTCAAGTTTCTACAGACAGTGCAAACTAAAGTTTTTACGCATGGCAGTCATTACCAGAGACCTGTGTAGTAACACAGAAAAGGTACCTTTCTTATCTTATTTTAGCATCACCACAAAAGGTCTGCTAATCAAGAACTGCTTCTAAAAAATGAAAAAAAAGCACGTGGAAAGATTGTTTCAGAGACATCACAACAGCTGACTCTATTAGGAAACCAGCAAAGGGTTTTCTTCTTTTCAAAACTCCTCCTAGACAATCTATGTTTCAGTTTATCAGAACACAGCCCTCTTTGCTGTAAATTATTTTGTGTGTTTGAAGCGGACCGGTGCTTCAGTGTGTCACACCATTACTCATGAGACAGATCTAAACAGTCAGGGGTAAAAAAAATAAATAAAAACATTAAAGAAGGCCATAAAGCAGTATAAGATGCATACAAGATTTGTTTCTTCAGTTATACGTTTTATTCTAAAAAGCATAATAAAACAACAACAACAAAACAAACAAAGCAGAGCCAGAACACAGTAGCCATGATACAAAACAAAGAAAAATATCAAATGTGTTTTGATATGAATGCATTATGGATTCAGGAATCTAAACTCCAGTGTGGATCCACAATAAAAAGAAACTTTTGAAACAGTCCAGGAGTGTCCCCTGCCTTCGCCCATGAGTAGCCGGGTTAGGCTCCGGCAACCCCGTGACCCCGAAAGGGATAAAGCGGATTGGAAAATGAATGAATGAATGCCTCATCGGAGCTTTTTTGTGCGTTTGATTCACAAACCTGATAAGAATTAACCTCGATGGTATTTAGATCCAGGGAAATCCCTTCACGTAAGAAATGATTCAACCTGAGATTCCACACTCCCCGGATGCCTCTGCAGCGGCTGCGCTATCTTCAATGCTAACGGCAGCTCTGCCAAGCCTTGCCCGGGATTTAATTTGTTATCATTCGTGAAAATAAGAAAAAAATACCATAAAGTTAAGGAGGCCCAAGCCACCTCCCCATCCAGCAGCAGGTCTCTGTCCGGCTGCTAGCTTGCCTCCCGGGAGCCGGCATAGTGAGCGCGACTGCTCCAGCTTCATGAGCCCTGTGACAGTCTGGAGTGTACCTGCCTTTGCCCAACAGTATCCAGGATGGGCTCCGGAAACCCCACTGCCCCGAAAGGGATACAGCGGGTTAAGAAACGGAATGGAAGTCCAGGGGAACTATGGATCGATCCACGATATCGAATGTGTTTTCTACCCTCTGCCATTGAAAACGTCACATGCCTAAAGTTAAATACCTGATTGATTGACGAGATGTGGCAACCTCCCTAGAGTTTAGATTTTTCTAACTCTGACCCGCCGTGGCATATCACCCAAATCGCACCTTAGCACCACGCCTGCCGCTTCTGCCAAGCGAATGGTGTTCAGTGTAAAAGCAGCTTTACAGACAAGCAACAAATGCTGTGCTTTCATTGCCTCACTATTCAGAGGGAATGCAATGTTGTTTCAGAAAATCTTAGCACAAACTGATCTTGATCATTTTTTTAAGATGCTGGCTTCAACAGGTGTGCACGTCTGAGATTGCACTCACAAAAACAAGATTTCTGTCCTCTCAATGCAAACATCAAATGACTGAAGCAGTTTCCTGAACACTCAAAGTGAGCTGCAGTGCTCTGAGTCATTCCTACATAATGCTGTGAGATCTGCTCTAAGTGGTGTCCTGATCCCTGCTGTTAGCCTTACAACAAGGGGGTCCCAGTCTCCAAACCTATCCCATGAGCCTTTGCGCCAACCCCAAAACTAAAGCCAGGGCTGGGAAACTAGGGCAGACTTCCTGCTTTTTCTCCGAAACACTCTGTTGTTGCATGTTCTGATAGTCTTTGATCAAAGTAATCACTGGTCAGTAGGTCCAAACATTTTGGAAATCATGTGAACAACAGCCTCCAAAATATTTTTTTCAAACAAGGGGTGACTAACCCCAGGCTTTGAAAATCACTGGCCAGCTGATTACATGGATCAGTTGCGTCCCACTGTAAGAAGATCAGAGACATTGTTGTTTGGAAAAGTAGCAGGACTGAACTAACTAACTAAAGGATGGCATTTGGACTCCCCAGATCTGAGGCCTGCTATTTGTCATGGCTGGAGTGTCAAATTCAAATACACAGTGGACCAAATAAAAAAAAAATAAAGGTCTGGACTTCATCAGACTGAGGAGGCACGTGGATGAGTAGTGAAACTTTTCAAGAAAGAAAATTTTAAGTCCAGATGCCATGACGTGACTTCAAGACTACAAATTGTAATACATGTTTGCAACACGAGAGCCAGCGCACGTCCAGCTGCTTTGAGTTTGACATCCATTTATCTATATTCAGAATCCCTTTCAGGGTTACAGGTTTGCTGGAACCAACCACTGTTGGGCAAAGGCAGGGTATTCCCTGAGCAGGTTGCCAGTTTGTTGAAGGGCGACACACATTCACACCTCCAGACAATTTAGAGACACCAACTAACCTATGACGTGTGCTTTCTGACTGTGGGAGGAAGATGAATAAAACCCAGACGTTCTTGAGAACGTGCAAACTCCACACAGGAAGAACCCAGCAGAGATTTGAACCAAAACAGATCTATAAACACACTTTCAACTGGAGTGACTCCCCAGCACTGCTTCAGACCAGAATTGTTCCAGCTGTTGTAATGTACACAAACATCAGTGTTGTGAGGGGAAGGGTTCGAGTGTGTCTGGGTAAATCAGGGCAGGTGAGCAGTCATATTTGTTCAATACCTTTCCAACATGTTTCAAATGTGATTTGTCAAGATAAAATGCTATCACCAGTGAGATTGCTCTGTTTGTAAGTGTATGCTCTCCTCTAATTATCACCTAAACACACATGGAAGAGCTGAAGCTGATAAATCTATCACAATAGAGGACTTCAGCAGCTGCAGCTCCACCGCACTTGATAAATCGACAATACAAAGATAAGCAGTGGGTGTCTTTGCCTAATTCTAAAATATCCGATTGAGACTTTGTGCTTGCACTGCAGCTGGCTTTATCCCGACTGCAGTGATGAGACAGAAACCTGGAATAGCTTTTTTTCCTTCATGTTCATTGTCGTACACATGCCCACTGCATTTCTATATGTTTCTCTCCAATTACCAGCATTACTCAACGTCAGAGGCTGTCTAAGCACATTTTTCATTGTTCACTTTCCCCACTTTCACTCATTAATTTGAATACTCCGACCCAGTAGTGCTAGACAAACATGGCAGCAGAAAGGAGCTCACTCCCTGATGTGTGTTTTTTTTCTCTTTTTCTGTGAGCTGCTCTCTGCTGCTGGAGGCACTGCAGCATGAAGGAGACGGATCCCGGCAGTGCAGTATGCTCTGCTGTGTCCTGCCCCAGGAGAGTCTGGGAGAATGAGTCCCAGTGGAAGTTTGTTTAAATGCTGGAGGGAGTATTTGCCCCAGACTACCCGCTTTCGCACTAATGGATATGTCTGGGTTATTGATAGTAGAACTGGCGGGAAATAAAAGCTTGTGTGATCTTTTTAAATACAACCTTTTTGCTGTTACTCTGAGATGACCTTCCATTGACCTTGAAGGTGAGCCGTTTGTGTCAGAGCACACAATGGGGAAACATGTCTGATCCCCAGCGGAGCTGAGAGTTCTGGCAGACAGAGAAAACCTTCAAGCTGACAGTTTCACTTTTGTCTTTACTTGTCCCCTGCTCTAAGGTGTATTAAAAAACAAAAAACATTTACATGTGATGTGTTGTCTTAATTTGTCCAAAACCTTTCAAACCGATTTCCTGTTCACTTCACTGATAACGTGACACTGATGTTTCTATTCCCATAAGGAATTGTCACAACTCACCTTATATTTCCTCACTAATGGGATCATTTCTCCTCACAACAACACCAGAAGTAGTCTCTCATTTTAAATGGACAAAGCCCATACAGCATGCAGTTTGTAATTTTCCAGTAAATGTCTTTGTAAACCAGAATAACATGAGTAGAAATGTTTCAGAACGAAGCTTGTCATTGTTTGTAGAAGTCTAATGCATTTATGACTAATCCGTACAAACATGTAACAAGTAAAAAGACAAGCCGTTTGACTTTTTAAGGAATAAACATTTGGTGGCATAAACTTGAAGAAATAAGTAACAATAGCTCATTGAAGTTACAAGTCAGCAGTTCTAGATGTTCTCTAATCAGCAGTTGAACTGCGGTCAGGTGAGTGATGTTCACCATGGAGTTTCCCCACATTTGGATTCATCTTCAGTCCTGCCTGATCAGAAAGTTTTCATGTTTTTGACAAAGTTTCAGGATAAACTAACAGCATTTTAATTACTTTTGCTGCCCTCAAGTGGTCATACAGCAAATCACTTTTTGTTTGGGTTGACCGACGTCGGCAGCAGTATTTTGAAGGCACAGACAAACGTCTAATCTAAATCAATTTGAGCAGAAAATGTAATCCAGTGAAAAGAAACACATTTTTTTCTCCCAGATTACACTCTGAAGATGACTGACACATGATGTGGTCCTGTTCTTTTCCAGTGGCACGAGTACAGAGATCATCTGGTCCACAATACATGAGAAACAATGAAACATCAACAAGGCATCAATGAGATGGCCACTGAAATGATTCACAGGTACTTTTTGTCTGTTCATGTAGTTCATGTTCCAAGAGAGAAAAAGAAGGGCTTTTCCCTGAACTTCCCTGTGACATTTGTGCTGAACAGCCTTTATTTGCTTCTCTTGTTAATCTGACTGCTTACAGGCTGCTGGACAAAGATAAAGGGTGCAGAGATAGGGAATGAGGAAGAGATCATCCTGTCAGGGAGACTTTAGCTCAGAATGAGGCTGATAATTTCAGCAGCAGACATCTTGGTGTGTGGGTCTGCTGCCGCTATGGCGAGAAGCTACTGGAGTCTGTGGTCCAGGAACCTGAGGGGATTGCAGGACCTTTTCCTATAGAAAACATCCTGAGCTGTAGCCCACCACAGCTACTGTGCCTCTCTTAGCTCTGCACCTGAAAGCATTCATTTCTGATATAACATTTGGTAAGAGGAGAAATGCTGCCATGCTGGCTGAATCCAGATGGAGAGTCCTGGGAAGTGGAGCTGGGGAAGAACAGGTGAAAGAGGTAAGACTGACGGAGCGAATTCTTTAACACTGTCCTCCATCTAGTTATCGAGTGATGCTGGAACCTACAGCTAAAGGAAGTCCAAAACAAAACGCAGAAGGAAAGTTGGAGATGTTGATGTTTGGCAGACCTCTCATGAGTTGCTCACTGCTGGTGTTCATATGAGAAATAAGATTCATTCTAAAGTATGGGCAGTTTATGTCATGAGGCATGAGGACCATCTTCAAAGGTGACGCAAAAAAAAACAGAGGAGCAATGATCCAGTCTGGCAAAGTGAAGTCAGTCAGACATCGACACGGTGGTGATGGGATCTAGCTCTGAATGTTTATCTCTTAAGCGATCCTGTCAGAGCAAATGTTAGGAGCTTCTGGGTTTAATGGCATCAGCTAACCAAATCCTAACCAAACTCCTCTTTCATTATTTCTGTGATCACAAATAAACGGATGTACAGGGAACATAGACATCACAAAAACAAGGGGAGGGTTTGGGGAGAGGGACAAATACATGTCATGGCTGTGAAGGGGATCATCAAGCAGACTTGAGTGACAGTTAAGAACAGTTAAGAAGAAGGTACATTGCTGTAGAATCAGGACTACAGGAGCAGACTTGGGTAGAGATGCACATGGAGGTTCATTATTGAACTTCAATCGGACCTTCTTCAGTCTAAATTATTGTATTTTGTTTTTCCTCTAAGGTTGAGTAGACAGAGAGAGCAAACAGGCAGAAGTTGTAGACTATGGTGTTTAGCCGATTTGGGGCAGTCTGTGTTGTCAGATGTTGTGAACAAATATGCTGCTTGCCATATCACTGCATCTCGTACATGGTGTTCAGATCCTTTGTTTATGTGATGTGGCAGCAGGGAGAAGGGAGGTTGGCCCATTGCTGACTGTCAACATGTTAGCAGCACGCTGGGGAACCATCATCTGCAAAAAACGTCCACATCTGAGCTCTCACAGTAAAGGCGATTCATTTAATCTAATTTATGATGGAGTTTGGCCTCATCTCCATCTACAGCTCGTTCACTTACACACGCTCACGCGCATACATGAACACAAGGTCCTGTGCTGTACCAACTCTTCCCAGGAAAAAGAGGCACTATTCAGCGGCATTCTTCCACAATCCAATTAGATTTGATTTCTATCCAATTACTTGTCCGTTCAGTTAGTAGAGTGAAGATCCATTGACTGAGCTTTACTTGGAAATTCCATTACTTCGGAGAAAGTCATTTAAGTCTATAATTTAGATAGGAAAATGGTCATATAGGAGAATGGTGACCCCTCATCTCTTCTACCATGAAGTGTTGTGGTAAAATCTATGGTCTGCCTTAAGGTCTAACAGGAAAATCATTTAAAGTTTCAAACTCATTTTAAACTAGAAATAGTTTAATAAAAATCAACAAAGTCACAGAAAAACATTCACCAAAAAAAATGCTGAAAATGCTGTAAACATCAGAATTGGAGCAGCGGTCATCCTATGATTGGAAGATCGCAGGTTCAGTTCCCGCGTTACCTAGGATGTGAGGAAATAAGACACAGAACCCCTCATTGCTTCTGGTTGTTGAGGTCGGCGCCATGTAAGGCAGTGAATGTACCGTCGGTGTGTGAATGTAAAGCAAGACTGGCAGGTGCTATGGAATGATCCACCAAACCCCAAAATGCTTCAATGTGTGCTTGTGTATCAGTGTCACACACTTGTACACAGACACGTGTATGCACACACAGACAAAACATACACAAAAAACGTAAACACACATACACAAGCACACCTAAGCACAGACACACACATACACACACATCAAAACAGCAAAGCTCAGATACACTGAACTACTGGTAGACACCATCAGCGTGGATTTCCTTGCGTGTGTGTTGGCGCTTTCACCTCCGTGCTCACTCTATTGATTTGGTTGTCTCACCCTAATGAGCCTTGCATCATCCATCACTGCTCGGCTGGTCACAGTGGGCCTGCATGGCTCAGAGCGCTGAATTAAGGAGGGACAATTGCTCTCACCTTGCCGCCGGGTTCATATCAATGACAGTTTCCCAAATACGGTTTCTTTGGGAAAAAAAGGGGCCACTGTGTCTGTCAGATACTTGATGTGAAGGTCTGGAACAGGGTAAGTGCATCCTGACATGTATTCGAGCCCCAGAGAAGCCAGAATATGACCCTACAGGCTATTGCCTTTAACACTTTTCTCCTTGTGTCATGGAAGTGCTTTTAGCTTGTGTTTACATGTGAGTGTGTGCAGGAAAGAGTATTTATGTTGTGCAATCCCAAGAGAAGGTGTTGACTACAGTGATGGTGGGGATGTTAGAAGGCAGCTATCACCCATTACTTACTTACACCTCTTCGAGTACTGAGTGAAGATGAAACACATCCTGCTTCCTCCACTCCATCCATCCCATCCAGCTGTCTGCTGCTATGGAGTTGTTGCCCTGTTTTAAGTCCTCTCAGTGGCTCCAAATGGTGATCTGATGCAGTCTCTCCATCCTGTGGAACTTGGGGCCAAAGTCCCAACACAGATTGTTTTTGTGGTCTGTTGCATGTAGAAGAAATGCAATGGATGTGTCAGCTCTATAATGAGTCAACCATTTCTGCAAAGAAGAACAAGAGCGTGTCATAGAGTGTATCCATGTTTTTTGTATTCAAAAATGAAATTGTCTGAGACCTGTTGACTCTCACCAGAACAAGGTTTATGTTCTGTTCCTTTGGATACTATCATTTTTTGGAACCCATTTTGTCTGCAATATCAGGATCCACCTTCTCTTTCTAAAATGTTTCAATATTTAAGATTAAAACCCAGATTTATTTGATGCACTTTGCACTAGACTTTAAAAATGCTTTTACCAACAAGCAGATCATTGGAGGAAGCTTTGGTCTGGCCCACACAACCCCAGTGATAGCGCAGCCTTGAAGGTTCTACATTTAGAAAACAACACGGATTTTGATTGGAAGGGTCTAATGTTGAACATCACAGGCTGTTATCTGGACATTTGAATGCTTACCATTCTGCACTGAACCATCTGGAAATGATTTTCAAATAAAACAGTGAAGGGAATGGAAGCACAAGAGAGGGCCCATCATGGAAGGATCTTTGTGTCATTTGATACACAAATACAGTGAATAAAGGAGAATACATTTTGGACACTTATTTTCTGTAGCAAGTCAACTTTTTTCTGTACAAAGTTTCTTTCTCTCAGTCTAGCAGTTATCGTGACATTTGAATCAGAACTTGAGGAGTAACTTAGCTCCAAATGTTTGGAAATGCTCAGATGCATCCAGAACCTTGACAGTCATGTGGTAAGGCAAAGCTTAAGTCCTACATAAATGGAAAGACAGCAGGCTGTGGATGTTTAAGAAACTGACTGTCACTCTTCAAAAAATGGAATATCTCTCACTTTTCTCTCACTGAAAAAGAGATTTTTTTTCTGTTACGTTTGTATGCAATCGAAAAGGATGTCTTTGTTGTTTTCCTTTTGATTTAACATCACAGTTCACTTTGATCAGGTTATTTTAAAGAAATGCTTTTTATTCTGCAAGTACAATTATGAATATTTACTCAACACTGCAAAAGCACAAAAGAAATATTTGCTCCATTGTGTCCAGCTTTTAATAAGAGAATTACTGGGTAGTAAAATAAGATCTAAATGACAGTTTTATCAACAGTGAGGAATCTCATCTTTTAAAACTCATTTTACCACCATTTGCTGTGATTGCTCTACAGAAAGAAAAGCATGGAGTAAAGTCAGTCTTGACTGTGAGCAAACTGTTCTTCCCAGTGCCGTGCTAGCACATCACACATCAACACAAGCCAGAGACTATAGTTCACACTGTGTATAAAAAGAGTATGCACATGCTGTGCTGTCATGTGACATCAGTTTGCCACAAAAACAGTTTGTGACTTACCCGTAACATTATCAGCCGGGGTTTCACGCACCCTGAGGCTAGCACACACAACAAATGCCAACAGACACATGGAAAGAACACAAATACATGCAAGCAAAAACAGTCGCGCACAGACTCACACACAGGCACCAAAGAGCCCTGCAGGCTTTGGGAGCCATGCCCTGACCTCTGGTTCCCAGTCAAAAGGGTTCTGTTCAACGGCACACAACAGCACCACTGATCCTCCTGCTCCTCTTGTAAATTTTGCTCTTTCTCTTCTGGAGCTTAAAAAAAGAGCACTGTGTTGTTTGGTAGAAAGGAGGAGGAGGAGATGGGAAGACCAGGGATGCAAAGACTGGAGGATTCAAGCCACTATCTGTGTGACTACTAAATCACTGAGTACGCATGAAGGCTGGGGTTGTGCACGTGTTTCTGTGTGTGTCTGCAAGTGTGCACAACGTGTGACCCTCTACAGTACAAAAGCATACAAAAAGAGATGAAAACAAGGGGTCTATGGTCTACGATGAAAACACAGACCAATGCTACAGACCAAATACAATTAACTAGTCAAATGGACACACTTATTTTCATTATTCTGCATGATTGGTACTGCCTGGAGAGAACAGGCGCAATATGGCTGGCAGCCCTGCGGCATCGTAATCAAGATAATCTTTCACTACCCCAAGTAATTTAAAACCGTAATAAGAAACACTCCTCTTTTAGCACGTTAAAGGCTCCGTCAACTCATCACGTGTGACTCTACAGTGGGCTGTCATGTGCCCCAGGAATAAAAAAAAATGAGAAAAGAAATGTATTTTTTCTTGTTAAAGAGGAGATCCAGCATAATGAGCATAAATAAATCAGTGATTTAAAGGGTGGAGCAACTTGTACACCCCTCCTCCCTCTCTTTAATCTAGCCTTTCTCATTAGCACAGGCTTGAATATGTAATGGAGATGGGACAGCATGGAGATATACAAGGCTATTACACAATTAACATGACTGCTTGATTAGGCAATATAAAAACGGTTTATAAGAGCAGCATGACTATATGCTCACATGTTAAAACTCATTGGTTTAGGAAGCTTCGGAACCTCATCTTCAGTGTGGGATTTTCTGAACATAAAGTCCTGTAGCAGAGTTTTCAAGGCTTTACATAATGTACCTCCCTACCTAGGAGCAAAAAACTATCAGGATCTTCTATATAACCGCATTGCAGCAGATGATCAAAGCGAATGACAGCTGGGAACCGTCCATGTTGACGTGATTACAGCCCCGGACTTCAGGGAACCATTTCTTGATTTAGATTAAAGCGTTCTCGTCAAACAGAAAGCACCCATCTTTAATGCCGCCGTATATCAGCTGACGCATAAAACTGTGAGGTCCCACGTAGAATCGACGAGGGGGTTGATTAGATGAAGAAAGACAGGAGGAGGGAGGCATGATCAAAACAGATCGGAGAGCAGATGTGAAAAGGCAGCCAGGAAATACGTTGACAGTAAACGTAAGTTGATACGACAGTTTAGGCTGGAAAACCTGAAAATCTCCACTGATTGAGTAGACAGGACAAGCAGCCATCCTTTGGTAAGAGAGTGTGATCTTCTGTCAGACAGAAAAAAAACGTGAAAATCAAATGTCCTATTTGTAAAGTTTTCAAAAGACAAATACAAATACATAAAGACATGCTAAAAATATTTAGATTTAATACAAGAAATATTTATTAAAAATTTGCAACCGCATTGCATTAATGGTTTTTAGTTGGCTGTTCACAGACTGGCAGAGGTCTCTTAGGGCATACTCACACTGTGCACCATTCCATCCATCGTGCTGGAGTGTTCTAATGCTTCGCTCACATAGAACGCGATTTGTGTTTCAAATTCATGTTGGCTCCCTCTATTTGGATGTGCAGTGAATTTGCTCCCTGATGCCTGTCCAAAAATGTGTTCATAAGCTTGACGCCCCAGACGCGTCTGGGATGAGCTACTGCGATTTGTTTAAGACTGATTGCTACATGGAGCGGTGTCTGGGTATGTCTAATAATAATTTTTGTACAGATGACACAGATAATGTAGAGTGATCAGATGTATTTATTATAAAAAGTATAAAAAAAACATCCAATCCAATCTCCAATCCAGTCTCCATGGCTGGATTTGGACTCCAGCCGCTGACTGCATCACTGAATACGTCACATGTCCAGGGCTGAGTCCCAGATTGGTTGACATGGAGGACATAGTGTGTCATCCCCACCAAAGTTCAGATTTTTTTAACTATGGACACACCACACCACCCACTGTTGGACGCTGTTGGACCAACGGGATGTTTTCAACACTCAAATTGTGCCACAGGACATTAGATCGTGTCTGTACATTGACTTAATATTAAAACTAGACGCCTCTGCCATGTGAGTCACATTCGGCGAGAAACCAGTCTAACAATGCACTTCCAGATCAGGGCCCAAGCACAGATGACATTGTACAAACTCGTAAAAGAGGTGAGAATATGCACATTTTTGTTTGGATATCATCTCCAAACGCTTCAAACAAAGACAGGCCTGTGTGCACATAAAAAAACTGAGTCCCAAGCGTTAAGGCACGCCGGATGACCCAGAATGTACACAGAATGATACAACAATCAATCCAGCGGTTTGCCTTCAAACTATAACATTGGACAGATTTTTGGACTCTGTGTTTCACAAAAAACTGGGATGAAATCAGTGAACACAGTCAATAAAAAAAAAATTAAAAGTGCCCCATGCGCTAAAGTATATTATAAATACATATTTATGTTAATAGTGGATCTATTTCTATATTTATTTGCAAAGAAAGTTTTTTTTGCTGGTTTGACTTGAACCTGCTGTTCTTGGAATCCCACAATTCTTTGTCATCTTGATGCTAACTTTCATTTGGTGTCATCTGGATCAGAAGGTTGTTTCCATGTCACATTCCAAACACACTTAGCAGTAGCTTTGATAACTTTACAGTATAAATCAGTTAATCAATTTTTTACTTTGCTCTGAGTTTTATTTTCATATCTATTAGTTGACTGTTTGTACTTTTGTATGTAAATGAATAAAGAGTACCTCCAAGCAGGTTACAACCTGGAGAAAATCCCCTATATGCACTTTGGCAAAATAGTAAATACTTATATAGCGCTTTTCTACCTTCATTGAAGGCCCAAAGCGCTTTACAGTCACGGTCCCATTCACCCATTCACACACTAATGGTGGCTCCGCTGCCGAACACTGGCGCCAACCTTCCATCGGAGGCAATGTGGGCTTTAGTGTCTTGTCCAAGGACACTTCGACACATGGGCAGGCATCGAACCTGTGATCCTCCAATCAGAGGCCGACTGCCCTTTCCATTGCACACTCATATATGGCTGAGGTACACTCATAGTGGCTGAGTCTATTAAAGCAGAACCATGTGAAGGCATGGCTTTGAATTTGATAGAAACAGAAAAAAACACACATGAAACTACATGGACAGCCATACATCTATCACCCAGTGTCTGTGGTAGAATCTCCAGAAATCCCCATGAGCTCCTACACATTTGTCAAAAGGTGTGATTTGACAGAAACTGATGCTGACGTGAAAACCCTGACGGAGACACAACACTGAGGCTGAAGGTTGACAGCTTACACAACAGGCAGGGGGATTTTCCCTATGGGAAGTCTGTGCAGAGGATGACTCCATGAAAGAGATGGTTGATGATCACTTGAAAACGACTTTAAGCACATTAGCAACACATGCACAGAGTGCTTCTTTACCATCTGTGCAGTTTATGAAAACAACACTGTCTTTGGAAATGTACCAGTGTCACACTGAACCATGGGAATTCGTGTTAACAATGCAGAGGCTCTGTTAAAAGACACCAAGAAAACGAAGTTAGAGTAGTATGCATCATTTTTTACATCAACACCAGAAGAGTGAAAAAATCAGCAAAGGAAGAAATGCTAAAAGAAAAACATAATTGACTTTCAGTCAAGAGCATGTTTTGTGTCCTTTTACTGTGAAAAGAAAGAGTAGAGCTAAAGAAAAAGGCTGAACTGATAAAAACATGGCTGGTTGGGTGGCAGGTCTCTGATTGTGGTTTCTGCTTACGGGACAAAAAGTAGTTTGGAGAACCCAGCTTTCTTGGTGTCTCTCTAAGAGGTACTGGAAAGTGCCCCAATGGAGGACTCCATCGTCCTCCTCGGGGACTTCAATGCCTACGTGGACAATGACAGTTGCATCTGGTGGGGCGTGATTGGTAGGAGCAGCTCTTCTGATCTAAACCCGAGCGGTGTTTTGTCGCTGGACTTTTGTGCTCGTCATAATTTGCCATAACAAACACCATTTTTGAGCACGAGGGTGTCCATCAATATACGTGGCATCAGGACACCCTGGGCAGGAGATCAATGATAGACTTTGTAGTCGATTCAGGCGAAATTCGGCTGTGTGTTTTGGACACTCGGGTAAGGAGAGAGGCAAAGCTGTCCACTGATCACTACCTGGTGGTGAGTTGGATTCGTTGTCAGGGAAGAAGGCTGGAAAGACTTGGCAGACCCAAACGTACTGTGAGGATCTGCTGGGAACGTCTGTCTGAGCCCTCCATCAGGGAAATCTTTAACTCCCACATCTGGGAGAGCTTCAAATAGGTACTGAGGCAGGCTGGTGACACTGAGTCTGAAAGGACCATGTTCTCCACCTCCATTGTCTCTACTGCTGTGCGTAGCTGTGGTCACAAGGTCTCTGGTGCCTGCCGTGGTGGCAA
Source organism: Adrianichthys oophorus (assembly GCA_036245035.1). Lineage (NCBI taxonomy): Eukaryota > Metazoa > Chordata > Actinopteri > Beloniformes > Adrianichthyidae > Adrianichthys > Adrianichthys oophorus. Next base: position 389,965 of record BSAI01000019.1, read on the forward strand.
CCCCCGAAACGGTGGTGGACGTTGGAAGTATGGCATGCCATCAACCTGAAGAAGGAGTCCTATCAGGCCTGGCTGGCTTGTGGGACTCCAGAGGCAGCTGACAGGTATCGGCAGTCTAAGCGAGCTGCAGCCACAGCCCGGGCCTCACTTGGATGCAAAAACAAAATGGATGTAAGTTCACTAAAATTGAGATGCTGGATTTTCTCTTCATCTGCCTCAGGTTTCAGTCACAGTATTTCATCTTCTCTGTGTTACACTTGTTTCTTTCTCCTGTAAAGAAGTGGTTTGAGAAAGTATCAACCATTCACCAGTGAAGGCCGCTTTGAGGCCTGTTGTTCTACCTCCACACTAACACAAGAGAAAAGACTACCATCTACAGGCCCTGTAAGTCATGAATTTTGCTTTATTAACTGTACTTTGTCAGATATATGAGCCTCTTGCCTCCTCATAAAGATAATACTGCTGACAGGCTTTCAGCCATGCATGAGCGCACACACAATTTCACCCGCAGAACATTTTCTTAAATCCCCAGCCATGACCCAAGGGACCCACAGATGGAAGAAAAAATAGAAAATGAAAACAGATGAGAGCTTTTAGAAATAACAGAACAAGGCATTTTCAGATCAATATACGCCTGCCTCCCTTCACCCCCCATCTGGTGCAGAGCTTGATGACCCACCCCTTCAAAGTAGACAGAGGTATGTGTCTGCCTCACATGATGAGTGGCACCCAAAATACTCATGCTTATTGTGGGCCTTTGGCCTCCTGGAGGGATATTGAGGGGATTGTTTGGTGTTGCAGTGTTTTTCTCATGTGTGTGGTGGAGGTCAGCTGCAGTGCCCATGCAGCAGTGTGAGTGTTTTGGGCATGATAAAACGCAGTGGCCTTGACCAGAGAACCAATAACCGAACAAATGCATCTTCTCTGCTAGACTGACTAAATCAATCTTTGATACCTGGAACTGCTGCCTTTAAAGAAATGCTAAAAAAAAAAAAAAAACTGTGTGGCACCAAGTGTGCATGTCTGCCCATGTGTAAATGCATCCTATAAAATAAAAACACAAACATGTCATGAATGTTTAAACCCAACGTGGTTCAAAGGTTGAAACAAGGCTTAAACTTTTCTGCACGCCGTTTAAAGCTGAAGAACAGGTGCATGCTGCAAAGGCTGTGATGCAGACACCTCCACACCCCACCTGCTTGGCCATTTTTCCTGCTTGGCTGAGAGACTTGGCTAATGACGTGACAGAGAAGCACCATGCAAATAGCCTACATCTGTCATGCTGTTTGCCACACTCCATACATTTATTTGCTGATCCTACTTAATATTTCTGCATATTACTGGTTGTTGGAGGCGGACAGTGATGCATTCTCCTGTGTGATGACGTGCAAAAGAAAGCAATCTCCTGCAACCCTTACCTCTGCTTCCATTGCTCTTCTAAATGCATATTTTGTGCTGGCTTTGCAGCCTGCTGAAGGTCAGAGGGAAGCAGAGTACCTTTGTTGTGGAAATAGGAGAAACACATTTGATGTAGTTAATGTGAGCTGCATTTATCACCGACACAGTGAGGATGGCTAGATAATATATCTTATCCAATGCAGTGTTGTGGTAGCAGCATCTAGGTGTAATCTGTATGCTTTTTATCTTCCATTATGATGACAGTCAGGTCATGAATGCCCAAGGTACCCACTGAGTTGGTTCAAATCTGTCCAGGTAAATTCATACCTTTTGCAATGCAACTTTAATAAACCAGATCCTTTCTTTAAAAGTCGGGACATTCTGGTGTTGACTTACACTGCTGCCTCCTCAGTTTCCTCTTATTTTTTCATGTGGGGATGGGGTCAGATGCCAACATGGCTGTGGTACTCTCCCATCTCTGATCCAATGTCAGCCTTCAGAGGTGATCCCTCCCCGATGCGAGGCTGTCTCAGGTGCCCCCAGCTCTGACTGGCAGGGCTTGCAAGTGTAGGCGTGCTCCATTGGATGTTCAGTCATCGCTCCTCCTCGCTGACACGCGCAGACAGATAGATCAGTGAGGGCCAATGACAGCTCGTTATTGCTCCAGATGATAGAGGCTCACCATAGGGATTTGCATCAAAGCAGGAAGGTTTGTGAGTGTGTTTGTGAGTGTGTGTCTCCTTGCATGTTTGCAGACACGCCTCAGATGAGAGGTTATGGAGACGGGAAGCTGCTTTCTAACCTAAAATTGGAGAAAGGGGTTGATACTCTGAGAATTAAGTAACTCACAGAACATCTGAGCACTTTTTGTCAAACTGAATTTAAGCGTTAGCGGATTAATACATATTTCTGTTCAGTCACAGAAAAAGCAGCATAAATCAACTAAAAGATTAAAACAGTTTATTAATGATTCTGTTTGGGAGATCTTTAAAGAGCAATAATCAATGTGTAGATTTGTGTTTGTGAGGTGAGTTACTACCTGCATCATTTATGTGATGAAAAATGAATTTAAGCCACGACCAGCTTTTTAATATGACAGCTGAGGCAAAAAAGAGGCTTTCTTGCAGACAGTGGAGGCCATTGATCCATGCTTTGCAGTCCAAAATGACTTCTGTGTGATTACTGCTCTTATATTTGGTGACCCAGATAGCCCATTAAATGTGTGTGATGGTGTGTGTGTTTTTGTTTTTGCGATTGTCCAGGTGTGTGTGTGGCTGTTTTTGTTTGTTTCTGGGTGTTTGTTTGTATGGGCTTGTAGGTATGTTTTGGTGTTTTTACGTGTTTGTTTGTGTGTTTGTTTAAATAGTTGTGCGTTCGCATGTGTGTGGTTCTATGTGAGTTCTTTTTATTATCTTTTTGTTTGTTGTGTTAGTGTGTTTCCGTGTATGTATATGTTTGTGTTGTGTGTGCATTTGCATGTGTTTTAGTTTGTCTGTGTGTCCCGGTGTTTCTTGGGTGTGCATGGGTGTGGGTTTTTTGTGTGTGTTGTCTCAAAGCAGATGATGTGTCGCTTTTTATATCTGACCTAAGTTATGTAACCCAGGTTATTTAACAGGCTGGGCTGATGGGGGGAGGGGGGTGCACCCTGGGGTGTGAGAGTGTCTGTCGTTGTGTTTGCAGGATGAGGCATTTGTGTGAGAATTTCTATGTGCCTCTATCAATGTGTGTTTTATGTGTCATTCTCACCTACCAGGGTGGGAAGAAAACTGTGGAAAAACACAGGACAGCGGAGGATGGTGGCCTCATGCCATACCTGTAAATGTCATGCAGACTGCAGAGATGGGGACTCCTGCTGCTGAAAACAAGCAACGCCACTCTTTGATCAAATCTGTATTTTCTGTTGTTCTTAAACTCTTGAAGATTGTGTACAGTTAAAAGTTGAGATTATTTGAAAGATCTTTTTACGACCTGTGCCATCTCATTTTTTTGTGTTAATAATAACACCACCAAACACTAGATGGTAGTATAAATTACTTTGTTTCACATGACAACAGTTACAGGGAATTTCGGTACAAAACTACAATGAAGAGGAAAGAAAAACAATTATTTTTCCTTTGGCAGATGTGCTGCTTTCTGTGACAAGTAGGAGCAGCTCCACTTAACCATGTTAGCTAATCGGCACAGCTTTTATCTTACTTTCCCAAACAAGTCGGATAATTTACCCATAGTACAACAGTCATCCAAAACAGTAGTTAACACCAGATTTGCTGCCGCAGAACAGCAAAAGGTCCCTCACATGTTTTCCTTTGTTTTTGTTTGCCAAACATTTCAACTCCAAAATTATGAAGACAAAAAAACGATATGAAGAACGAACTTGGGGTTCCTGCAACTCATTTTAACTAATCTAGTCTGTTCCAGCCTGTTCTGTCAGACAGAGCTGGATTTCAGAGATGTTTCCATCTACCTGTTAGAGAAGCCGACTCCTCACACCGACCTGACAGGGAAAGTACAAAAGTACAGGTAGCAGTGCTTTTGATCAAAATGGAGAAATAAAACTGGAGCTGGGGGTAAAAGCAGAAGTGATGTGGTGCTAATACTAGATGTTTGGCGTGGATGTTTTTCATTGATTAACTATTAGAACTATCTAAGCAACCTTTCTTTGTCGCTGACAATAAAAAAAATGTGGTAAATGTGATAAGATGCTGCAAAACACTCAATAAAATGTTGGCAAATGTAGTTAATACATTTGTTAAGCTTGTAAGAAGTTTATTAATCTGGCCTTTGCAGACAATGGTCTCATGTTAGATGTTAATGAATCTTATTAAGTATGTTAACAAACCTTATTGCGCTGATAAATATCTAACACCCTATAAACACATTAATAACGTTTGTTTATGGGTTAATAAACCTTGTTAAGGAATATTATTATAAAGTTTTGCCATTTTTATATTTAAAAGAACATTTTTTCATAGTCATGAAATTATTAAACCAACATGCTGTTACAACAAAAAACACTTGATTTCTATTTAAAATTGTGAAAAATCCTTCATGATAACCTGATCTCTGCACACAGCCCTTACTGGGTGGCTGTCTTTCTTGAAAAATATAAATTCCCAAACTTATCAGTCTTCCTAAGTGGTGAGGACTGGTTACACTTAGCTTGTAATTTTTTCATCCCGACTACATGGGTTCGAACCCCACAGCTGCCATGCTGATGCTCAGCTTTGATATTTCATTGATTCTTTTTCATTTCCGCTAAAGACAACACACATTGCTGTAAATATGAACACAAATAAATCTAGTCAAAGCAAAAGAAAACAATGACAATCACAAAGAATCCGCTGTGTGTGCTCGGGAGTTTAGCTCACAATTTCCACATGAGAAAAGTACAAAATACTGCTCCACCAACAGCTAGCCTATAGCAGTCAGCTACAACGAGACCTCAGCCTTAGAATTCTTATTCATACATACAGTCACAGCCTGTGTGTGACTCAACAGAACTGCCTTTTGTTAGTAAATCATAACTAAAGTCAAGTAGAGCTTGATTGATTGGTTGGATAGGAGTGGGAAAAAGCAAATGTATAAAATACTTACATTTACTTAATTTTATAGATATGCATAGTTTTTGTAATCTGGTTTTGATCAGATCAAGTGCAGATTAATAATGAGTATTCAATATCTGTTCATACATGTTACTGTTTTCTGAGAATAATCAATCAGAATAATCAATCAGAATAATCAATCAGCACTTAGTTCTGTTTCTTGAAAAAAATCTGCACTTGATCTGATCAGAGGCCGATCATGAAAATTATGCAAAACTGTGAAATGAGGTAACTATGTAGGGGTGGGATTATATAAACTCACTTCTTCCCGTTCCTTTTCAATCAATAAATCAAGCTTTACTAGCCACAGACACCAAATTAAAAATGCTGTGAAACAGACTCAAACTCAGCTCTGCTTCTTATGAAGGCTCTCACAAAGCTAGGAGCAATGTTTTGATGCCATTAGTTTGAGCTGATGCAGACTCTACATGATTTTAGTACACAGCAACTTCATACCTTTCCCATGTGTCCAGTCACTAGTATGATTACCCAGCATAACCAACACAAACACATCAGTGTCACACTCTTAATCCAAACAGAAGGCTCTTTGGCGGGAAGACCACAGCATCATGAGTGTGCATGCTTGGCATCCTTCAGAGAAAAAAACAGAAATCACATCTTTGATTACACAAACTGCAAAAGTTTCTAATTTCAGATGAACAAACAGCTGTCAGCTCACAGCTCCAGGTTTCTGCCTTTGTTTTATCAGATTATTTGTAGGTTAAATATCAGATTAGATTTAGTCTCATCATCCCTTCTGTGATCAGGTTAGAGTATGTTTTTAAAGCTCTTCTGCGTTTTCAGAATGAGGACCTTCTGAGTGTGGAGGTAAGATAAAGAGGATTTAAAAGAGTTCTTTAAAACACTGCTGATGAGCAAACCGCTGACAGCTTGACTCTTTGTCCTGCTAAAAATCATGCATTCCCGCGTCATTTTAAGATGTGAAACATGACTTCAAGTAGAACAACTTGCAAAACCATGTAGTGATTAGAAAAAAAAAAGTCTTTGAAAAAGCAATTTAAATTATTTTAGTTCTGATCCAATCTCTTGAAGCCTGTAAGGAGGAGTTATTGATAATCTGAGATCTAAGTTTCTGTCACTGGAACCGTTTCCAATAACACATCGTAGCCCACAGCAGCCAGACGAGGCTTGAGGTGACAGTTTCTGTGACACGAGGAGAGTGTGCTGGAGTGAGATTTCAAAGTCAGCCGTAAAGACAATGGCTCAGCACAGAATAAAAGCCAGAACCAATTAGCTGCAAATGAATCAGAAAGCAAAGAGATAAAAGGCAAAAAGCACAAATGAGTGAAGGAGCTTAAAGCGGTGCACACTAAATATTCCATATAATCCAGTATCACTCAGATTTCTGCACAGATCCCTTACAGGAGCATCTTCAGAGTTTAATTAACAGCTTATCAAGCTCTGAAAGATCAATTAATTTAATTGTATGTTGTTCATTAAGTGAAGCTACACAACCATTCTCCCACCCCCACCCCCGTCGTCAGATCCCTCTTGTCTTTCATCCTGATGACACAAATGGAAAAAAGCTGTGACTGCAGACGAACTGCGCTGCTGCAAACACGGACTACAGAGCAGCTGCACAAGAAGAAACATCAACAAACCAGGACTGCAGCCTCATAGATCATCATCTGCAGCAGATGACTTCCTGAGTACCTTCCTGTCAGTTTTCTAAAGGAGAAAAGCAAACAGAGAAACAGAGAGCTGAAATTGTTAAGCGAGGTTAAAAAGGCTGTTTGTGTGTGAGAGAGGGAGACACAAATGCCAGCGCATCCGCCTCGGGGAGGAAACAACGCTAAACCTGATGAACTTGTGTTATCTAATCCTTAGTGGGCCACTCTCTCTCTCTCTCTCTCTCTCTGCGTGTCTCTCTGTATGTGGCTCTTCCTAAACAGTTTTGGCAGACTACATTCAACAAGAACTTCCATCATTAAATTAACCTTCCTTGCTGCCTGTATCCAGTCATAACTGCTCTGCATCTGAGGCTAAAACTCAAGCATTACTGTCAATAATTGATGTTATCCTCAGGAACTCAGGTTCAAGCAAGGATTCACATCTGAGAGATTCCAACAAGCTATGCAGAGCGAGTGTTTAGTCAGTGATGCATGCAGACTTTACTTGGAGGTGTTGCTTTTAAGAAAACAAGACTCATTTGAATTCTGAGCACATTTCAATGCAGACGCTGCTGGTGGTGTTATGAAAAAAGTACAAAACAAACTGAACATTTGTGTGATTTGAGACCCCATGTCCTTCATTGCTGCCTTTAAACCCACTGAAGTTCAGCAATTGGATGGACATAATGTAACATAACCCAAGTCTCATTGCCCCCACCAGCCCCACGTGCCCTCAGGCAAGGTCTGAGCATGGATTAGCAGAACCTGTCTGCAGAACTCTGCGCTCATCTGAGGTGCTAGGGCTCTTAATGTGAAATCCAATAGATTCAGGGTCAAGTGATCTCTGACAGTACGTCTGGATGCATTACTCAATGTCAGGGGAAGTTCAGCAACTGCAGAAAGATGAAAACAGAACTGCAGGCAGACTAATCTGGAAAACAGAGGGCATGTCCTTCAGTGATGCAGAGTGCACAGACACATTCCAAGAGTTTCCTGCTCTTTGATGCAGTGGCAAATTATGGAATAAGATGAAACTTGACATCAATCTAGAGGGCTAGAACAAGGGAGTAAGAGGTGGCAGAGGACCCTGCAGGGTTGCATTGGAGCTTTGCAGAGCAGCTCCTGTTGCTGCACAACACCACCACATGTCTGCAATCAGAATTAATCAGCTGCCATGGGGATTATGTCACCCCCCACATCTTCATTCTTCACTCAGAGCCACCATCACTTCCTTTTCTCTGGCACAAGAAGGTCTTCCCCCAGACATAAACCATGCTGTTAATTAAAAGATTCCTGAATGGGCATCTGTGCAGTAATCTGTCACTGCTTCACAGTCGCACATGGATCATTTGACAAATGCACAACTGCCCATGCATTAATGAATGTATAATCATCTATACACAAAATTGCTCTGGGAGGAAGAGGTGGAAGCTTCAAAAGGAGGGAAAGAATGAATGTTAATAGTTTTATGACTGATAAACAAAGCAATCGATCAATCTGTGAGAAGTCCGAAAGTTGCTTGCATGGATTCCTGCGTGGCAGCAGATAATTTGCTGATGTTAACCCTTCCAAGCATGGAGGATGTAGATTAATTGTGAGACGGCTAAGCAGGATGGGTGGATTATCCTCCATGCAGAAATGATTAACGCTGCACTTAGGTTGCGCCACAAACATACCAGCTGCAGTAAATGTCTGGATGAAAATGAATGATTCTGTTGGCGAGTGTGTGTGTTCATTTATGGATGCCTTCAATGCAAAGAATAAAAGGGAAGCCAAAGGTGTAATACAGAACTTTACAGTACTGGTATTTTATTCTTATTTGACAAATAAAAAAAAATGTTTGCTCTTAACTGCTAAGTATGAAAAAACAATAAAAAAAAAACAGACACTTCCAATAATGTTTCTTTCACACCTCTAAATTATTGCATAGTTTCATTAGTCCTGAAACTGTCCCAGAAGAGATCAAATCATGTGACCATCTGCAACATCCCATCTGTGACAGGCAACCAAAAATCTGGATGTTGCCAAGAAATCACACTCCCTCAGTATAGATCCCTTTGCCAAAGAGAAGCATTGCCAGGAAAAAGAAAAACATTTGCACATTTTTAACAGATAATTGTAAAACATCATCTTTAGGAGAGGAGCAGCGCGCCAAACCAGTCAGACCAGCACCAGACAAGCAGCAGAACTTGTACAACAGACCGTCTGGGAGCTCTGCAGGTGAAATGATGAATGTGTGATTGTTCTGCTAGCAATGACCCTGCAACAAGAAAAAATGACATTTTAAAAGAATCTTTGTAGAATATCTGCTGACTTGGTTTGGTGCTCCAGGTTGTTCAGTGGGGTGGGGTTCTGGCCCAGCTGGGGGATTAGTCTTCCTGTATATAGTGGGGAGATGAGGCCCGGTTGGGATCACATACCATCTGAGCATGGGGGTCCATGTCCCGTTGGAGCTGGTCCTGGTCCTTGCTTTCATGTTCTGGGCCTCTTTGTCTTTTCCAACCCATCCTCCTGGGCGGGAGGAGTTGCCCCGTGCCTTTGGTCTGTCCTGAACTCTTGCAGAACAGATGGATGGTTCCCTGAAACGTGATGCAGGTCTTTCTTGAGGGGGCCTTTTTTGGGTTGAAGGGGAGACTCAAGGTTCCGTGGGGGTGGGGGTGGGGGTGGGGTGAAGCTCGATTGGACGGGGCCTCATGTTGGGCTTGGCAAGGGGACTGCTCTCTCACCCATGTTCCTATGCCCCCTTATACTTTGGCACTGGGGGTTCCTGCAGTGATCTCTCCAGTTTTTTCCTTTCTCATTCTCATGCACCCGTACGGGTGCTGCAGGGGGAAGATCAAGAAGAAGAAGAGCGCGCTCTTGCATGATCTCTCACCTTGTGGGGTCTCGATTATCCTATGAAGGTGAGAACTCATGCAGCTCAGAACTACATGGGAGGAGCTGGTCAATGACCTGAAAGAGCTGGGACCACCGTTTCCAAGGTTACTGTTGGTAATGCACTAAGACATCATGGTTTGAACTCATGATTGGCACAGAAGGTTCCCCGCTTCCATTCAATCTTATTTAAATAACCCAATATTGCAACACAGTTGTCTCAATGTGCTTCACACCGGTGTTTATACAAAAGAACATAAAATCAGTCATAAAATTTTAACAATAGCTGGTTGCTAAACTAAACTAAACAGACTAAGCTAAACTGACATCCCTAGACCTTCCTTCTCAGTAAGGATAAACTCCAAACAAAAAAAAGTTTTAGGAGGATAAAAAAAAAAAAAGAAACCTCAGGCATGTCCACACGAAGAAAGGATCCTCTCCCAGAACTGCTAAAGAAGGATCAGCTCATCTAACTCTACTAATACATGTATGAATATTGTAGCAGATGAGCTTCATCCAGATGGAACTGGGGGACAGCTGGGGTGCGAGACGAGGCAGAGGCGAAGTCCACGCCAAGAACAGGGGCACAGATGATCCACCTGGAATCTGGAATCTCGGGGAGGGTGAGGAAAGAGGGACAACACTTGAATTGCACTGCACCAAACAGAGGCATCGAGAATTAAAAGAATATTACTAAATAAATTTAAAAAATAGAGGAGAGAAATAATCGAGGGCTGAACACCAGTGCACCATACTTTCCTCAGCTTCTAACTCCTAGTATCCTGCTAGCTACTAATTGGTACTGAAATTCAATTCAGACATGTTAATGGTACGTTGCATGTAATATGGCACAAATAGCAGATGGTAATAAAAATAACAATAATAGAAATTCTGCAGTTTTAGCATTTCAACATTAATCAAATCTAAGACAGCGTAAACCCACTAAGCTGGGGGATAGGCCACCATGGCCCAGTTTATCACACCATCTTCCCTCTGCTTAGCTTTGCGGAGCTAGTTCCTGCTTAAACCAGCACATGTCCAGGTCTGTCTAACAGTGAACTTTTTCCACATTGTCATTATGTGGTGTTTTTCAAAGAATTTTTCAGGAAGAAAACTGATTTAATCCATTTTGAAATATAGCTGTGACATAATAAAATGTGGAAGGAGTGAATACTTTCCAGATGCACTGTAAGTTTAGTGCTTGGGTGATCCACAGGAGTCATGGCAGAAAGTCACGTCATCAGATGAGACCAAAATAAAGCATTTGGTCTTAATTCCACTCCTGTGTTTGGAAGAAGGTGAATAATGAGTACCATCCCAAGAACACCATTCCTACAGTGATGCATGGAGGTGGTAGCATCATGCTATGGGGGTGTTTTTCTGCACATGGGACAAGATGACTTCACTGTATTAGGGAGAGGATGACCGGAGCCGTTTATTGTGAGATTTTGAGGAACAGTCTCCTTTCTCCAGTTAGAGTGTTGGAGATGGGTCGTGGCTGGGTCTTCCAACATGTCAATGACCCGAAGCACACAGCCAGGAGAACCAAAGAGTGGCTCTCTAAGAAACATATTAAGGTTCTGGTGTGGGCTCGCCAGTCTCCAGACCTCAACCCAATAGAAAATATTTGGAGGGAGCTCAAACTCCGTATTTCTCAGCAACAGCCCAGAAACCTGACTGATCTAGAGGAGATCTGTGTGGGGGAGTGGGCCAAAATCCCTCCTGCAGTGTGCACAAACCTGGTGAAAAACTACAGTAAGATTTTGTTCTGTGTAATCGCAAACAAAGGTTAATGTACCAAATATTAACATTGATTTTCTCAGCTGTTTAAATACTTATTTGCAGCAGTGGCAAACAAATAAATTATTTAAAAATCATATAATGTGATTTCCAGATTTTTTTTTTAGATTTTGTCTCTCACAATTCATGGTAAGGTATCACCGTGGACATACACCTCAGATGAACACAGACCCCTGAAGATGATTTCTAAGATAGAGAAATTGCAGAAATGTGCCTCTCTGTAAACAGAAATCGGCAATAATAAATAACCCAAAAGCTTCTCCATTCTATTTCAGCAGCATAATTAGAGTAAATATACATAAACAGACAAATCATGAAGAGTTTTCCTTTCCACTGTCTTACAAAGGACACCTGGTTTCTGACACATCTGGCTTTGTTTTCTTGGTAAATTGGTTAAACATTTTTGGCAATTGTCTCTGTTGCTTTTAAATAAACTCTACCTCCATTCTTCATGCCTTTCTCCTCCTCTTCCTCTCGAGCAGCAGTCAGAAAATTGGGGATGTGAATGCACCTTGCCAAGCCTCACAGTTATTTACACCTCTGCCTAGAAGCAGTGCCGAATGGCACTTATGGGGTAAGGTAACTATCAAAATAAACATTTGCATAAAGACAAAATTGTGCACAAATTAATACTTTGTGCAAAACTTTGCAAATAGATGTGAATAAAGTTTTATATTTGACATGGCTGTTTTAATTACATTTTATTTTGATGCGACTTTCTCTTGTTTTGGATACATTTTGTACTCGTGTCTTTTTGCAAAGTCATGCACAAACTTTTTTTCAATGCATGTTTCTAATCCCATGAAAGAAAAATGAAGTAGAAATTGTTCCTGCTTTTTAAAAAGAAATCCTTTTGATTCTTAAAACAAATTGCCATTCGACAAAGAAAAACATTCATCAGGACGAGTTCAAATCAGACATTTAAATCAACGGCCCCAGGCGTTTCCTGAACTTTGAATTGATATTCAATGTGTGGTCATTTTCTTCAGTTATATTTATCCTTTCCATCTGAGCACCACCAGGGCGGCAACTGGGGTCAGCAGCATAATTCAAAACCAGAAACTTCACAAAACAGTTAAAGTAAAATGAAAATGAAGAAAAATGATCTTTCTGTGTGAAGATGAAACTTCAAAAGAAAACAGGTTAAGGTCAAAATCAACATCTGAAAACGACCTGTTATCCATCACAAGCCGTGCTGTCCTGACTTTGACTGAGTAAGACATGCATAGTAAAAATGAAGTCACACACTGGTTTTAAACGAGCTGAAATTTTAAATTTCAAAAAGCTTCAATAAAATCCTCCTGCTCTGCTGAAAGTCTGACGTCGGACATTTTTGTGTCCAAGCTTTTTTCTCCAATGCTTGTGTTAGGGCTAAGCAGTGATGGACATGAAAGTTTGGTGGCTCAAAGTGAGCATGGGAACCTTCTAATCAGTTCATCTTTATAATTTACATTAATGGAAGAACATGTTTCAACACTGAATTTATTAGAATAATAATACAAAGATACACCACCACCATGACGTGGGAAGAAAACACTTTTAACTTCTTCTGCTTCCTGGTTGGTCAAATGTGAACATTTATTTCAGCTCTATCAGCAAATATTTACACATTGAACCTAAAAAATTGTTTTAGTTTTAGAAATCAATCAATTCAAGCTCCCTAAAAGCTCACCTTAACCACAAAAAATGTTGTCTTTTCATATCGATAAATGTATTTTGTGTAGAGGCTGAGAAATGCTCACAAACCTTTTTTTTTTTTTTTTTTATAGATGAACTAAAGTCATTTGAATATTTCTTTGTGGCCAAAGGTAGCTCAGAAAGTGTCACTGTAAAGTGTGTGTGTGTCAAACCCAGTTTTTCTCCCACAATTTTGGTACTTGAACCAACGTTCTTCATATATATTTGTCTATGAAAAAAACAGCAAACACAACAAAAATGTGGCTGTATTTGGCATTTCACATAAAAAGAATGATCCGGTGTTTGCACGTGAGGATCAGAATATCCACTGTACCATTTACAGTGGATCTGGAGAAAGCTCAGCCTCTAATGTCATTTGGTTCCATCATGAAGTCATCCCCAGAGCAGAAACTCACATGGAAGCTCTAAATCCTCTTCACCCCCTCCCACTTTAAGTCTAGTTTTTACTCTCCTTCTAAAGAGCTGAGCTGCAAAATGACATTTTCTATTTCAGATGTTCCAGACTTACATCACTGTTAGTTTTAGTCTTCTCTATGTATTTGTAGGTGTGATGGCCAGCAGGAAGGCCACAGTAGCTCCATAAATAAGCTGCCAGGGCCTCCTGACCAACAAAAGCCCAGTCATTTCAGAAGCCACTACCTGGAGCCGACTTGCAGGGCGGCTGAACCAGATTAAGAGGCAAGGAAGAGTCAGTTGGGAAAAGGAAATGCTTTGAATAATAAAATATGAGGATTTTTTTTCATGTGACCAACGCAGGCTTTAACTTGAATGAAGTAAAGGGAAAGAACAACTCAGTGCTTTGCATTTAGGAAGCCATACAGTGCAGAGACCGATGGTTTAATTGTAGCTTCACCTTTCAACCACCCAGAGACCTGCTGCTTTGCCCATTTTCTTTTGAACCCCTGGCATTTAGGTCAAAGCCCCACCTTCATGTCCGCTGGCTCTGAAAAGCAGTTGAACCCAAAACATCACAAAAAGCCATCGGTGAGGTCCCGCTGGACCCCGGTGTGGCTGTGTATTATCTCTGCCTCCAGTGTAGAAACCATGTGCAGAGGCCACAGCCCCTCTGGCAGCCAGACCTCACTGCTCTGAGGAAACTGCGCCCTGCAATCCAAACAACTCATTGGCCGCAGCAATGCATTAGAGCCAGCTGCTAATCCCCGCACGGAACAGGTCTGCAGTTTCAGGAAACGGCTGCCGTGTCCAACCCTATTCTACAACACTTCTTCTGATGCATGAAATATTCAGAAGCTTTGTTTCACAGGCCCAATCAGCCGGGGCATTTCTTCTCTAAATTGCTGCACTTATTTACTGGGGGGCGACAGTGATGATCCCATAAAGCATATGAATGGAAAAAGATGTCATGTTGCTAAACCCTGTAGGCTTGTGAAGTTAAATCGGTGGGGGGGTGGGGTCTGCTGACTGGCACAGTGGGGAGCCCAGAACAGCTAGTGCATCGTCTAATTTGTCTCATACTGGACTTTTACAATTTTACAGGCACCATAACTGTGGAGTGAAGACATTTTTATTATTTTACAGATGAATAAGGTGCATGCAGGACGGCAGTCAGGAGGAACTGCACCGTTGGTGCATGGAAAAAAGATTCCCCTTTACGGTGAAGCAGAGTCACTTTGAGCAGAGAATAGCGTCAGTGTAAACAGCCACCTAGCAGCACAGTATTTGTTAAAGCCTCCAACGAGCTTCAGAATATTTTGAACTTAAATTTATAAAAAAAAAAAGAAAAGCAGGCTGATGCTAAATAAATACTTTAAAGATGAAGACTAATATGTTGTCTCTGCTTTATTTCTTGAACTTATTTTGGTCATGAGGTATATAAATTACATTTGTGATGTAGGTTTTGTTTTAAAAAACATAATAAAAGATTGCAGTAATGGGTTTATTTGAATTCATTCACAAAAAAAGAGATTCACACACAGTTTTCATCTGAATCTTAACCAAGCGCGACGTGATGAACAATGTGTCGATGCTCTGGTAGGGGGAAAATAGTTCAAGAAATACCCAGGTTTTATTCCTAAAGAAGGTTTGGTCACCAGAGTGCTACGGAATGAAAGCAATTTAAGATAAAAAAAAAAAAAAAAGAAATTTGTTTTATTTGTTTGGTCAATGTCAACAAAAAGACCATAAGAGAAAAAAAAAAACGTTTTCTTACACTCCGAAGTTTGTTGTATTTCTAGCTTAACGGACCAGATAAAAGCTTTGACTGATTTTTGTTGAGGTGAGGCAGAATCATTCACTAAAAATGAAATAATGTCCCAGAACAAGGCCCCACCTCAGTGCTCAATCTCTTGATTTGTCACATTTTGCATTTTAGAAAAGAAGTCCTTAAAAGAGACAGAAAATTGCAAAGTATAGCTAGAAAGTTGACAACATGGCAACTCTAATTTGCACGAATAGGCTCACGACCTACTTCCTCGTTCGGTCTTTGACCACTAAGTCTTTTCCGGTTGTTAACATGGAAATAGCGGAGTATTTGGAGTGAACAAGATGTCTTTTGGAGCTATCCAGAGTCACTATAAATACGTAATAGTAGTAGTTGTAGTAGTAATTTTCAGTGTCAGGTAAAACAGTGGGCTGCACGGTGCACGGGCGCTAACCACTGCGCTCCTGCCTCACAGCAAGAAGGTTCCCGGTTCAAGTCCTGGCTGGGGGACCTTTCTGTGTGGAGTTTGCATGTTCTCCCCATGCATGCGTGGTAATCTCCCACCGTCCAAAAACATGCTTCATAGGTTAATTGGTTACTCTAAATTGTCCCTAGGTGTGCATGGGTGTGTGATTGTGGCCCCTGCGACAGACTGGCGACCAGTCCAGGGGTGTACCCTGCCTTCGCCCATGAGTAGCCGGGTTAGGCTCCGGCAACCCAGTGACCCCGAAAGGGATAAAGCGGATTGGAAAATGAATGAATGAGGTAAAACAGTCTGACAGGCGAGGTGACAGCTAGAGAACGCTGCTGCCGCTCTATGACGAAGGCAGAGGCTCCTCATCAGCTGGGAGTAGAACCAGTAGTCTGAAAGTCACTTCAAAGTTCAGGTAAATGTTCAAAGTTCAGTTGGACAGGTTTTTAATGTTTCAACGTCGCCATGTTTCAATTCATGTGATCATACAGTACATGGTAGTGTTTTATGAGTTCTGGGTGTTTGGTGTTTTAGGAAGGCAAACTTTGCCTTTTTGGGTGTCTGCAGCTCCCCGCTCTACCAGGGGATATGGAGAACACGTTTCACACACCTAGGTGCGTGACACTATTGGGGTTTTAACTTTTAGTATAATTTTAAATATGTGCAGTCAACAACAAAATCCAGCCTTGGACACACTTAAAATAATAATGCAGTAGCGGATAATGCAACAACATGCGTCTTTGCTGCACATATTAAGTATGGCCTATTTCCATCACTATTTATGCTGGTCGCACATGTGCGAACAACATCGGCCAGGTAAGAAATAACCAAAATTAGACAAAAGCAGAAATAGTAGACAGAAATTTGCTAAGTCGATGCATACAGTTATCCATAACCAGAAATAAGAGTGGACTTATTTGAAACCGGAAATACGCCACATTGTACATAGAGTCCATTGCTTTTTAAATTAGTATTTTAGTATTTAATCACAGTCATTATTGACCAATGACGTATGGCTGAATAAATGGTTCAGCATGATTTACATCATAAGTCCTTATGTAAAATTACATTTTATGGTTCCAGTTGTAATTATCAGTTTCATTATTCTCCTTCTCCAGGATTCAGTTGGAATAAATGCTTGTTATAAAGAAAATCCCACCAAAATAGGTTGGCCTGAAAAAGTTCAGACCTGCAGACAGTATTTTCTGGTTGACATTTGGCATTAAATATCATCAACTGCTGTAATTTATCGGTAAAGATCCGCAGTATGTCCAATAAGGCATCAGAGGTACTCCCACATTGAGCGTAAAAAAAAAGCCAAGCCAGCCTTTACTTTTCTTCACAGAGCGAGACAACAATCATTAGAAGATGTAATGGATTAACCACAGAGAGAGTGAATGAGGACCGAGAAGAGAGAAGATTGGGTACGAGCCAACATCCAAATGATATAGATTGGCAGATGGATAAAATGGATTGGATAGACTGCTCGACGAATGAGAAGACAAGACGGAGAGCTGATGCCCACAGCCACAGTGAGAGATAATGGAAAATGATTACAAAAGAAATAAAAAAATCAACAAGGTTTCTCATGGCGGTAATGTAATGGATGAGGCACCAATCCTGGTTTTAAAACTGATTGTCAGTAAATTTGATCGAAAGAATCAACAAGTTTGTAAATATAGAAAAAGAAACACAGGGTCGGATGGGAAAAATCAGGAAGAGGTGACAGGAAAAGCAGCCGATTTCTGGGTGCTTCCGTCCAGACTTCTTGTCACTAACTGATCGTGTTTATTCCTTACCTCCCTGGCTTGAGTTCATCTGAGGGAGTTGAGAAGACAAACAGGATGTCTGTGGGAGGACAGATGAGGGGGTGTAAATCTAACAAGGAAGGTTGTGTTTGTGTGTGTGCGTGTGTGTGTTAATCCCAGGAAGGACTTCCTCTGAGTCTGAGCTGCCTGGGAGTTCTGTGGGAGTTCCAGACGTCGACACGGGAAAAAGAAGGAGAGAGAAAAAAGAAAATCAAGGGGAGCAACAGAAGGAGAGGTACAAAAGATCAAAAGAAGGATCAAGGGCAGTGCCACCGCTTCTAAAATGCACAAGCAGAGCGGAAAACCACCCACGCTGAAAGGTTGCAGGAACAGCAGCGGGACTGCCGTCTTTATGAGGCAATGACGATGAACACAGCCTGAACTCACTCAGATGGTTTGCCTCAATCAAAGCTGCTCCAGGCCTCTGACTGAACAAATACGCTGTCTGACCCCAGCCGAGCAGCGAGTGCAATTAGGCCTCAGTGTTTGTTTTTATCATCTGTGTGTGCCAGAGGGGTGGAGGTCGGGCCCAGCGCGATGTTTAGAGATTAGAAAAGCAGTTATATCTGTTTCAAATAGAGTGACTAAGAATTATAGTGGTGTTGACATGCATGAAGCCCAGAGGAACTGCACGAGCTCAACCTGCAAGGTAAAAAATGCCATTAGAAGAATGAAATCCAGCTGAGAACCGTTGTGTCTCAAACAAGGGTTCCATTTTGAGAACGTCAGGTCTCCAAACACATCTTAACACAAATATGAAACTGCTTTAAATCAAGATGTTAGGGTGAACTCACTGAATAGTGGCCCTGTGTTAGAGGTCCAGGTTGTTATGACCTCTACTAAACAGAAAACACATGAAGTTAGCCACATTTGCTTACACAAACCCACAAACACTGCTAAGATAAAAAAAAAATAACTTTTGGCTTAGTTGCATTAGAAAAATCCTCCTGATTCCAGATTACTTAAAGGGGTATGAAGCAGACAAAGAACTGAAGAAATGAAGTCAGAAGATGACACTAAAAGATGTTGGCTTGCATTGTTGCCTACAGGAAAAAGTAGAAGAAATATTCAGATGTGCTTTCCCACTTCTCATACATTCATGCACATTCATGCTGTTTTTTGCTGGTTCCACTTGATTTGCCTCGACTTAGCATTATTTAGTTCATTCTAGTTTATTCCACCACTCTTCACCAACACCTTCATTTGGCGACTTGCAGGAAGCATAAACACCTCCCGCTGTTTGCAACAGTCCTTCCATCAGAGTCTGTAAACTATGTCCACCCTGAGTCAGCTTGGCAGGAATCCCTCATGAGGAGGCACCAACAATCTGAGTCACAGTGTAGTACCTAAAGGAAAACACCTTCAATTTGAATAAAGCCATATTGAGCCATACTGAACCATACTGAGCCATACTGAGCCATACTGAATTAACACTAATAGATATGCAGCTGAAGTCATAGGGTGTATTCAGGCTAGGAAAGTCTGTTGGGTTGGACCGAGTCCACTTAATTGGGACCGTATTGAGTCCTGAAGATTGCATTTGGTCTGTTTTCAGACTACCGGGGATTTATGTTTCGGACCAAAGCGTGTAAACAAAACCACGTGACTACAGATCTCAGTCATCTGCCAGGAATTATGAGGCGGATCAAAACGAGAGAGAGTTGGTGGAGCTTTAAAGTCCTCGTTGGAATGGTTAACTTATCAAAGCTTTATATTTCAATCACCAGTTTTGAACCTCAAGAACAACAATTTTTACTTCTTACTTTGAAATGGTGGCGACATGCTGCAAGACGGTTACTGGCAAGAAGGCGTGTGTGTTCTTTAACTCAGAGGATGTTAGCATCTGCAGTACTGAGGAGACGTCGGGTAAAAAGTACGCTAAGTGTTTAAAACATATAGACTGTCGCTGCATTCTTAATCTGTTTACGTCACCTGACTTTTGGCTATGGTAGCTGTTTTGGTCCAGTTATTCCACTCCCAGAGCGTGTTGAATTCATAATTAGAGCAAACTGAACCAAGGTCCAATTGGAAAAGAACCAAGACCACCTCGAAAGATGGGTCAGAAGGCATTACCTTCATCCTATTACCTCTCAAAGCAGGGGATCAAACGTGCCAAATTCTGACCGAAAGCACAGAACATATGTACACGGACAACTATGCACACGTACATGACTTATTTGCTAATTAAATTCCAGACATATAGCAAAAACACTAAGCCAAAGCACAACTGATGAGCTGAGATCCCAGACCTGAAAAGTGACCTGGCTGATCTATGAACCCTTTGGGCTGGACTTCCAGTGGAGAACAAAAGATGTCAGTCTCTGAAGTCTGCAACTCTAGCTTCTGAGTCAGAGATCAGAATTGCTGAAGGCAGATTACTATTTAGGGACTGTTAAATTGTTTTTATCTTTTAGTGAGCTTGTTTCAGTCCCAGTGTTGCTCATGTGTCTTAACACAACTTGTAAATGCAGGTCCGGTATTCATCATACCAGCATTTCTCTGACACTCCCAGCAGACCTGTAGAGCATCACACCATGGTTCAATCATCCATTAACTAACTGCCAGTTGGGATTTAACTGTTGACCTCAGATGCGGCACAGTCATTGTGCAAGCTCATTCCCATGATTCACCTGGAGGTCTTGTATTTTCCCGCAGAAAATTGAGTCAGTGTGATGCTTATATACTGCAGCTCGGTAACATGACAGGGTAATGCACATGAAGTGAAACCCCGCTCAAATGTCTGCACATAGGCCCTCAGAAACTGCAAAAAAAAAAAAAAAGAATGGCACAATGGCTCTTGACTAAAATGATCTTAGATGTATTTACATTGTGATTACTCACCTTGATGTTCCATGTACTCAAATGTTAGTCAGAGGAATCCGCAGCTCTCCTCAAACACGTCAGTTCAATTCCTCTGTAATACACGTGTCTGCAGGCAATTTCCATGAATGTCCAGACTCTGCATCCTTCCAAAGTAAAATGTATATATATGTGTTCTTAGCAAATAAATAAATATATACACATATATGTGATAAATACAGCTTTAATACTAAAATCTTGAGCCTTTTAGCATGTTTAAACATTATTTATGAAAACGGATGCATTCTTTTTTTGTGATTCATTTTAAAAACACAGAGTATGTGCAGATGAGATGATCACAATCTGCATAAAACTGCAGCAGGAGTCAAACAAACTGTGGAGGTAACACTTTCTACAGAGTAGAGAGTCCAGTGAAACAAAGTAAAAAAGCTTTGTTCTGAAGTTTGCTTCAAGAACTGCCTTGAGCACGTGTCTCACCTCATGATCCGGTCTCTAATACCTGCTAGAAGGCAAAGCTTGGCCAGAGTTTAATCCCCACATTGCTTCCTTAAAAAGGAAAGAAATCCTCTGAAAGTTCAAGTTGTTTCTTCTTCTAGATCCTTTTTCTGTTGCCAAATCTATGAATAACTTTCATGCATTGGTTCTGTTGATCATGGGACGTTTTCACCAGGAAGTCTTTAGCCCTGACATAATGGTCATAACCTGCAGCTGCTCTTTAATTAAAGACAATGGGGGGAGGGGGCCAGTAAAATGCTGTGTAATGTAAAAACCAAACCCCTGAATGAAGTCAGCTTCTCGGTTTTGGTCAGGCTGGAAGCCACACACACTATGTGTGCTTACTCATCATCACAGAACCACATCACAGAGGCCTCATGAACAATACACTTTTCTGCAGGCCAAGTGTGGGGAAACCACAGCAAGGGGGACCAAAGAGACCGCAGAGCCACCCCCACCCCCCAAGTTTCCACCCTTTAAGTTTTAAACTTCAGCTGCTTCAGATGTTTGAGTTCAGAAATGAACCATCAGTCTCCAACCCTTGAAATGTATTGTGTCAGTTCTAAAACCGTCAAAAAGAAGACAATGACAAAAAATTACACTAATTCAACACTTATCATTGGCACTTGAGGGGGGGAGGGTTGACATCCAGCACATTCAATGTAAAAAGTGTGACAAGGTTAATCAGCGTCCTGTCCTTCCTCTCAGAAACCTCAGCAAACAACATTTTTGCCAAAGCAATTATTTCGTTTGAATAAAGGGTGCTGGCCTGTTTGGGAGGGGGGTGGGCTCAGACAGGTCAAATACAATTCTAAATCACGCCACTTTCCAAAAACATATCAAACAGTTGTCGCTTCCATTTTCGACAGTAATGTCTACCTACTAAATTGCTCTACTGCCTTTGGCCGCTGACAACAGCTAATTGTAAATGTCAGAGTTATTCATGCGCGTCTCACCACTGTGCGTGATTAAAAATCACCTATAGTTCTCTGCAGATGTGTGACACGGGGTGTCTGGTGTAAAAGCTGTAAACATATTTCTGAGCTGGAGATGAGGAGTCTGTGGCAGCCTGCTTAATTTGATGTTCACATATGTGATTGCCGCGCGCAGACGTCTCACAGCGCTTCCCTCCTTTCTGGAAAACAGAGGTTACAAAGGAGTAAAAGGCAGATTTATTTTTCTTACGACTGGTCACCTGGGTCAGGCAGTTTGCACATGTGTCCCTGCACACTGGTGACAATGATTTGTTTTTCCTCCTGACCATGATTACAGGTTGTCAGCCATGAGCTGATGGGTAATTTCACTCTGTAACGGGTTGGGGATTGGCACACACTCACACGAAACACAGGAACACACACGTTTGAGCGTCTACGGATGCATTCACTCATACTCACACCGACAAAACAAAAAAAACAGGTCCTGCGTGAGTCTGAGAGGACCAATCAACAAGCTCAACATGTTCCATCACGACTCACAAAAGCATTTATGATCTTTTTTGTCTATAACATTGTATGCAATTATTCCTGCACACATTCCTATGTGCATGGCATTTAATAAAGCAAGCTAATTAAATATGGAAATGAATGACATACAAGGAAATGGGGAAAAGCACAATCCTGATGCATTTGAAGAAGCCGCTAAAAGCTTTTTATGGCATTAGGGACCAGGAGGGAAACGTGCCTTCCTAAGGAGTCTATCAGTAAACACAGTGATTAGACTGAACAGAATTCACAGACGATAGTTATCCTCAATAGTAATGAACATCATTTTAAACTTTCCATGAATTACAAAAAAATACCAAAAAGATGAACCCCTGATGGCAGGCTCCTGTTTGCTTGTTTGTGTGCTTCATGAGCTGAAGCACACACCGCAGCAGTAAACAAACATGAATCACCTTCATCGTATTTTTATTGTTTCCTCACAGTTTAGCAAGCTCACAGGGTCCTGAATGGGTGTTGAACACTGAATCCAGGTGGTGAAAAGTGACTCAGCACTCGCTGCTGTTGCATTCCTGCTCTTCAATTTCAAAGTGCTGTAGGTGATCCATCAGAGCCTCCCATTGAATGGGCTGCTGAATAAGAAACAGCTCATCACAGCAGGCTGAACGCAGTGCAGACTAAAGCTGCGTTCCCACCTCCACAGAATCAAACATGGTTTACAGAGGGGACAACTCCTTCCCCAAAGGAGGCCAGCGTCAAGCTGCCTTTGCTCAGTTGGAGGGAAAAATGAGGGAAAAGAAAGTTTATGAGAAAACCTCCTTTCTCTCCAGTGTTAGAAAGTACCCGATGGGCAGTTTGGACAACGCACTTGTAACCTGTGAGTACAGGGCCAAACAAACCAAGCAGATCTTCCAATCAGACACATTTAGAAGTCATCAATTTCCTTTCTTGCAAAGACAACCTATTCACCGTTCCCCGTTTCTCTTCTTCTGCCTGATGTCAATGTTGGTGTCACCCCCCCCATGCTCTCTCTTCATGTCATCTTTGACAAAGAGCAGTGAAGGAAGAAAGGAAGTTGGAGGGCTTTAGCAAGTCCCTCCCAAAAGGCTCATCTTTCATTCCGTTCCCACCCCTCCCAGTACATTCTCTCTGTCTTTCTTTGTTTATCCTGGCCTTTTTTTGGATCTATCCATTTTTCTTGGGTTTGCAGATTTCCTCGTTTAAAATTTAGAAAGTTTAGAAATTACTGATGTGTGTCCTTTCTATAAAAACAAAATCACGTATTTTGTCTTGAAAAACTGCTCATTAAAAAAAAACTGTGAAAGTTGGAGGAACATTGTTAATGTGTTTACTGTACATTTCATGGAAATGTTGTTTTTATTTTTCTAAGAATGAAGTGAAAGAAATCATTTTGATTTAGAAAGTCAGTTTCATCTTGTTTACTTTGATCTCCAAAGCTACTTTACTGAATGACTGAGATCCAAAACCAAAGTCAGTGAATGACATTTTAATGATAGTTTTAACAAACTCCATGTCAAATCTTTTCAAATTAACATCTCTAAATGTTTGATCCAACATAGCTGAGCCTTTAACTTGAAAAGTTGCACTGAAGTTGGTGTGGTGCAGTCCACTAGAATGGATGGAGCATGCTTCATTTCAGACCTGCAGGTTGTTCCATCTCCAATTGTCCTCATTCTTAAAGCTGGTGGGATATGTGCTAAAATGAAGTCCATCTCTGACATGATAACTTGGGTCTTCTCTTACCTGCTTAGAGCTGCTGTGGACTCCCACTGAAAATTTGAAGCTAAGATTGTTCTCTTACACACTCTTACCCCCAACATTAAGTTTTCACTCAGGTTTTCCCTCACTGATCATATGTCTGATAAATCTGTAGAACAAATTGAGTAAATTTGCAGGCAAAAAATAGTTTATTAAGGGTTTAAAGTACACAGTAAAGTGAAATGATCTCCCTGTTAGGTTCATTAACGACTCAAAATGAAGCAAAAGCTTGGTAACCATCTCTTTTTCTCTCTGAAAATCTTTTTGTTCAGAAAAAAATAGAAGTTGTCATATTTAGTTAGGGGGCAAAGTTATAGCCTCTATAGCTTTCACTCTCTCAAAACTGAAAGCACAATATATGCTAATTAGCTACTTAGCATGAACATCTAATTAATGATGTGTAAATGGAAGGCTGTTATCATTGGAGCTGTTCGATGCAGGGATGGACACACTATTGAATGCTGTTGGGGACGGTTACTCAGGGGTGACTGAGGATATCAATTGTGTTAATTGTCAAATATGTAAGCATGTAAATTGAAGTTGTTACTGTGGTGCCAAACATTGTTTCTGGACCATCAATGTGAGCACAAAGGACCCTATTATCCCCTCTTATCTCATCAGTCCTTTAATGTGCTTGGTATTCACTCCAGTGTCCTCGGACACAATGCCAGCTGCTAATTATCAAATCCCTTGATAACAGCATTGCCTGCAGAATACATAAGGGACAATAATGTGCCGATAACTCCACAGATATTGAAAACGCGCTGTATGCCAGTCTTGAAATTTGCTGTCAGTCAACACAACTTTGACAAATATTCCTATAAGCTTGTGCAGTCTTCTCACAAGCTGCCATTGAAACCGTTGCAGTGACAGAAGACAGAGAGCTGAATGTTCAGATCATTTTCATTCTCCACACACAGCGATGTCTGGCTGAGGGTTGAACTGCATCACCTTGTTAAAGACAATAAAGCTTTCATCAACAAGCCAGAAACCAGGAAAGTCACTGCAGTATTGGGCTTCTCACACTCACTGTGGGGCAGAGGAGGATGAAGCAGAAAACCCCTCAAACTAAAGTTTGTTTTTTTTCTCCTTTCTACTTGTTTTTTTTATGCCGTGAAAGTTAATTGAATTTGTATGTTAATGAGTGCCGTGCATAGCTAACAAGCTCAGTGAGTGACCCATTACCACGTTAAATGATTGTTATGCCCGGAGCAAGAATCACCTATGGCTGGAATCACCAAGACAAAGAGCCAATCTGAATACATTACAGAGTCATTTCCATGTTCATCCACAGTGTGTGCACGTTTAATGGATATCTTCCCTTCAATAGTTCCAAAAAATAAATCTCAGAAGACCCGCCAGGATTTGAGCAAAGAGTGGAAGAAAAGGAACAACACAAACAACTGTGAAATTGTTATGCATTTGATGAATAAAAGTAGAGAGAGCTCATTCAGAAATCCACACAATAATTGACTCTTTGTTCGTTGAGTGTTTTAGCACAGAAAAGAGAATTCTCACATTGTTAAAAACAAGAAAACCGTGATTCAGTCACGCTGCCCTTATCACCATGACAATGTGCAAAGTACAATATATCTTAACTATCAGCATGAAAGGAGACTTTAAAGGGCTTCCTGATCAAAAGGGAGAAAACTTTTTCATTTGTGTTTTATTTGCCTCTTATTTGAGTTGTTGGGGGGGGCTGTAATCTCTAGGTTAGGTCAGAGTTTCTGTACATTCAGACAAGTCCATCCCAGTGTATTATTGCTTTGTTTGTGGTGCATCTGTGGTGCAGCCATGGTGATCGACCTCGGATCACAGGTTCAGTTCCTGCCCTGCCCGCCCATGTGTCGAAGTGTCCCTGGGCAGGACACTAAACCCCACACTGCTGCCGGTGGTTATAGGTTAGTACCAGTGTTTGAGTCAAGTTACAGACAAGCACAAATGATCACAGTACTGTTGTCTTGGAGTTATAATAATACATCTGTGTGAGATCATTGGTAGAACAAATTTCCCTTTTTGGTCTGACTGACTGACGTCTCTGATTCTTGTGCTCATTCATTCAGTTCATCTAGCTCATCCAGATACTGGTTGGTTAGTTTGTTGTTTATCAATTAATACTCACAGCTAAAAACAAACACAAACAAAAGTATTGTATTTTAGAGTTAAATGGGGTTAAAATATAACAATGGAGAGAAAAGACAAAGCTCAAAGAAGCACAAGATGTGTGATTTTTTTCCCACTTTTTTGCTTTTTTTTTGTTTGTTTTCTTTTGGTGACTCAAGCACTAAGGCTCTTGCTGCAGAATGGTCATCTGATAACCCCATATCGGCCTTGATGATGGACAAAAGTGCTTCACAGAATGGGTCAGACATGGATGAAGCTTCACAGCTACCCCAAGTGCAGCAGTGTTAATTGTGGAAGAACGCCATAGGTGAGAGGAATGGGAGGAGCCAGCAGTGGACAAAAGATCCATCCAAGGTAAAATGTGTAACTGAATAAAAGGGAAACATAGAAAGATGACATAATTAGTGTCATCTCACTATGATCAGTTCCACATCAGCTTTTTAATTAGCCAGAAAGTAAAACATTAGAATCTTGATCAGGCAATATCCTGTAATCGCTCTCTCATTTCCCATCTCCTCCTGAAACAATGACTGCAGTCGTTTTTGGGTATCACTGTAAAAATAGTTGCTGGAGATTTTACAGTAACTACTGGCAGATGGATGCCAGTAATGACTGTAATATATTTTACAGCTTTATTGTTCTACAATAAAATACAGCAGAATATCTATGTAATGTACTGTACTGTATTTCATTTTACAGTGATAAATCTGTAAATTGAAAACAGCACACAGATATTTGACAGTTTTTTTTAGTTTACAGTTGTACTGCTGTAAAATGAAATAAAATGAAACAGTCATTACTAACATCCAGCTGCCAGTAGTTACTGTAAATGTTCCTACAGTAATTGTACTGTCTTGCCTTTTACAAATGTATTACCGTATTTTCATTTCCAGTTTATTTGCTGTACAAAAATATGATAAATAAAAATGCATTCTGTTCTCTTAGGACGCCTTCTCCAGCTGTTTTGAGCAAAAGATATTTTCCCCTTTTTGCTTAGTTCATTGCAGGCACTTTTATAGCTGTTTTTAGCTAAAGCAACATTGACCTCATTTTCTTCAACAAATACCACATATTCTGATTTAATCAAACTGCAGTTTTCTTAGCATGTGTTTCAAGTGTCTCAATGCACATTGTAAGTGGTTATGTCAGATACCGTACCATTAGCAAGATCTCACAATTAGCACACTTTACAAAAAGAAATGGTCCTGTTGATCTGAAGTGAGGAGTGGATTCTCAGTCTAATGGTTGCTCTCTTCAAAACATGTTAAAACTTAATTAAAAGAACAAATGATAATGTTTCTGACCAACCTTGTCTGACTTTGAAATTAAAATTATGGAAAACACAATAGAAAAATAACAATTCTAGCATTCACAAATTTCTACCTAAAAGCTAAAAACCAAACTCAAATCTAACTACAAAACGAAAGCTTAAATTATTCTGACAGTCAAAATCTCTTATAAATGAGGCAACATGTGGATTCAAGGAACCTGATTTGTGAAGGGGCTTTTTGCCAGATCTTTAACTAACTTGGGGCTCTGACTGGCATTTGAACCCCTCTGGATTAATTTTAAGGATGAACCTGAGAGCAAAAAACACTGCAAACTGTTTGACAAAGTAAATTGTTGGAATTCAACTTGATGATAGTGTTTTTTTTTGTTTTTTGCCAATGCATCTACTCTTTAAGAATTCAAGCTCATTTTGTGTAAAAAGACAATTCAAGAGTAGCAATTATTTTCCAAATCACATGCAATCCTCAAGACAAATTTGCTTAAACAGAGTCGCTTAACGATTTCTGAGTTTGCAAAGAATGTGGCTTGTCAACTTTTTGCTGTTTTAGAACTTTTTTGTTGTATTTTTCATTTCTAAACACCAGAACCAGAGAATACACTTGTGAACAAATTGAAATTAATCAACCTTGAAACAAACAACAAACTGCACTTGTTCAATTATGTTGCGGTCAGTGGATTAGGACTACTGTGGAATTTCAGAATCAATGGGAAACAGTCACTAGAGTGCTCACGCAAATAGACAGCAGGTGAGCCTGATATGCAGTGTGGAGCTGTATGCCGACATATAGATGAGTTGTAATTTAAAAAATATATATATATCCAAGGGCTGCACGGTGGCGCAGTGGTTAGCGCTCCTGCCTCACAGCAAGAAGGTTCCTGGTTCAAGTCCTGGCTGGGGGACCTTTCTGTGTGGAGTTTGCATGTTCTCCCCGTGCATGCGTGGGTTTTCTCCGGGTACTCCGGCTTCCTCCCACCGTCCAAAAACATGCTTCATAGGTTAATTGGTTACTCTAAATTGTCCCTAGGTGTGAATGTGGGTGTGCATGGGTGTGTGATTGTGGCCCCTGCGACAGACTGGCGACCAGTCCAGGGGTGTTCCCTGCCTTCGCCCATGAGTAGCCGGGTTCGGCTCCGGCAACCCCGTGACCCCGAAAGGGATAAAGCGGATTGGAAAATGAATGAATGAATATATATCCAATGGGTAATTTCATGAAAAAACAAAACAAAATAAGCCCTTTCTACCTGTGAATTTATTGGATCAAAAACATAGTGATATACAAAAAGAACTAAAGTATGTGGGATGAGGGGATACATTTGTGCTGTCAGCCTGATTTTTCATTGAGTGACGCCAAATGTAAGCAATGTTTGGAACTGGCTTTCAATAAACGGTCTTTGTTCTTGTTAAGGACAGCAGGTTAAACTGAACCCATGTAGGTAAGTAAAAAAGGATGACTTACTTGTTTGTGATTTACTGTATTGTCATTGCAGTTCCCTTTCAGTCGATTCACTCGGTACAACACATGTACTATGGGATATCACGCTCTCGCGTGTCTGGCTGAAGACACCTCTATTCACGCCTTTAGGCAGAAGACGCCTAATGACAGGTGGGCGGGGCCCCGCCCCTTTCTTATAAAGCCCTGTCTTTGGCGCCTTCACCCAGTTCTTATGCTCTTTTTTTTTTTTTGTTTTTAACTTGTCCTGTCCAACAGCTGAGCAGACAGATATGAGCTGAGAGCCTCTTGTATTAGACAGATTTTACTCTTACAATCGGGGATTATAAATCATTGGGAACACAAATTGTATGTTGGTATAAGCCCCTTTTGTAATTTAAACGAAACTTTATTAATATTAATTTTGTTTGTGTTCTTTTTGTTGGACCGGACGGAAAAAGAAAGGGGGAAAGAGGGAGGGGGGGCGGCGGTGGATAATAGATTTTAGAGGATGACTAATGGAAAGGGAAAGTAGAGTTGCGAATCTACAGGCAACAAAATGTTGGAGCCTATACCCATTAAAATAGTGAATGTTGGTCTAAAATGGGCGGGGCCTGTCCACACACTCAGCTGCCACAAACATACCTCCCGGCTCCAAGAGTGTTCGCAAACTTGTCCACATCCAGTTCACACACACACTTGTGCATACCAGCCAACACATGTAAAGCATTACATTCTGACACGCACACCATTTGAAGGTGCAAAGGTGAGCTGACGCCTGTGCTCAGGTGAATGTTATGTTAAGCTGAAGTGGATGAAGGAATGAAAACAAAAGAAAAAAAAAAAGGAGGGAGAGCTCCCAGACATCCCCGAACCAAGACCCCCGCCGAGGCCACAGCGCCGACCAGGGCCCGCCCCCGCACCCATACTGTGGGGTCAACGGAGGAGATCCGCCCGCCGGGCAGCCCGGCCAAGCACCCAGACCAGGGCCCGCAGGACCACCACATTGGCCCCCAACACCCGAGCGAAATGAGGTACGGAAGCGCAGAGCGCAAGGCCCAGACCAGCCAGGAGAGCAGCCCTCCCACTGCGCCAGGCGGCCCAGCACGGGGACCCACCCCAGAGAGCCCCACCACCCTAGACAAGCCGCCCACCACCACCCAGGAGTTCTGAGCATCCCCCCACTCCAGCCCTGGGTACGAGCCAGGGCCCCCCAAGGGAGACCCGCACCGAAGCTCCAGGCAGTTGCGGAGATCCAGAAGAGAGCACAGCGGGGGTCAGCTACCCCCACCTAGAGGAGGGATGACCAAGAGAAGTGGGGGTCCCCGAAGGAGTACATAGCCTGACCAGGCTTTCCTTATGTTTTGACTCAGAAGGGGCCCGGCACCCGAGGGTAAGGACCAGAAACCGCACCACAAGCACACAAACACCCTCCAGGCTCAGGTGGAATATGATCCCCCACTCATGGACTTGCCAGAGGACTGAGGGATCCCTCTCCCTGCGTGGGGAGGGGGCCGCCGGGCCCAGGAGGCCGACACCCAAGAGACAAGGCCGCCGCTGCTGAAGGTCCTGTTCCCCCCACCGGGGATGGGGTAGGAGACAGAAGATCAGTAGTCCCACCTTCCTTGTGTAATGTATTTGTGTGTGTGTGTATGTTGAGGTGTGTTTCTTGTGGTTGAAGGGTGTGTGTAATAAAGGGTGCAGTTAAAATTGGTGAGCAGGGCACTGAGGACATCTCCTGATTGCTTACAGGGATGTCCAATCACTCTCTCACCAAGGAACCCTAAATGTCTACAGTGCAATTAAAATTGGAGGGTAGAGCACTGGGAGGACATCTCCTGCTTGCTGGCAGTGATGTCCCAGCACCCCCCCACCAAGGGTCCTACGTGTCTAAGGTGCATTTAAAACCAAGAGAAGGGGGCGAAACTGTGCGGAGACCATGGGAGGGGGGACCACTGCCAAGTGGATCGGCCCCTCGAGGTATTCCGCAAGCACGCCCCCCCCTCCAACCTAATAAGTGTTCGTATGAGAGAGGAGGGGAGGTCAGCTACCAGACTGACCCCCGATGGTGAAACAACTTTCCCCCCGCCCCCCCCAGCATTGGGCCCAATTCTCCCCAGGGCAGAGGCCCCACCGCCCGAAAGCCGACCCCCAGGCCCCACACCCCCCACCCCACACAAAGAGAGAGGAGCCAAGAGGGGGCCAGCCCCCAGGCGCAAGCACCAGCCCTCCCCCCCAAGCCCCGCCCCTGTGGCTGCCTGGTCAGGTACCAGCGGGCCCGAGGAAGCCTCAAGGGTCCCATACTGGTGGTGGACCCCCCCTCTTACCCACGGAAATCCCTCCCCCTGGCCCGCTCCCCCCAGACCCTGCCATGGTAGGCTTTTCTTGGAGCAAATGCAGGCCCCAAGAGGGTTGCCCCATCCCGTCCCAGGGCCAGAGAAGGAGTGATACCAGCCCCCGGGTGTAGACGGGCCGCCCATCCGGCGCAGGCAGACCCCCCAGGACCAGGGCCCCGCGCAAGCCCCCCCAGCACACGCAAAAGGACCACCCCCCGAGCGAAGCCAGAACCCCACGCAATGCACCCCCCACCCCCCACCCACCCCCCGCCCAGGCCCGGGAGACCACGCGGCCCCCGCGCTTGCCCCACCCAGGCGCCAGACCAGATCCCCGACCAACTGAGCTGTCATCACGTTCTGTTCAGGATAGACAACACCACGGTGGTCTCCTACATAAACAGACAGGGAGGGGTTCGCTCCCTCCCTCTGCTAAAAATCACACACTCTCTGTTAATGTGGTGCAGCACTCGTTTTCTGTCGCTAAGAGCCACACACGTCCCAGGACGTCTGAATCTGGGAGCGGACCTGCTCTCCAGAGGGGGTCCTCTTGTGCGGGAATGGAGGCTTCACCCGGAAGTGGTGTCTCTCATATGGGATCGCTTTGGAAGAGCGGCAGTGGATCTCTTTGCCAGCAAAGAAAACACCCACTGCACCCTGTTCTTCTCCATGGAGGATGTGAACGCCCCCCTGGGGATAGATGCTCTGGCTCACCCATGGCCTCATCTGTCACTGTATGCGTTTCCTCCAGTGGAAATTATATTACCAGTGACAGAACGTAGCCCCCAAATGGCCAACGAAACCCTGGGATGCCGAAGTGATCAGCCTGCTGGCAGCATGCCCGATGCAGCTTCCAATCCGCAGGGACCTCCTATCCCAAGCGGGTGGGGAAATATTGCACCCACGCCCGGAACTTTGGCAACTGCATGCCTACCTGCTGAAAGGTCCAACCTGATCGCTAAAGGGCTGCCCCCTGCTGTGATTGCAACCATTCAGAGTGCAAGAGCATCTTCCACTCAAGGTCTTTATACCTATAAATGGCAGGCCTTCGAACACTGGTGTCAGGAACGAAACATCGTCCCTTTTCAATGTTCTATTGTGGATATTCTGACATTCTTCCAGACTCTGCTGGATAAGGGTCTCTCCTTTTCTACAATTAAGGTCTATTTGGCTGCAGTTTCTGCTTGTCACGTTGGCATTGATGGGAGGTCCCCTGGTGCCCATCCCTTGACTATGCAGTTTCTGAAGGGGGTCCGCAGACTGAGGCCCCCTATCAAACCCAGTGTGCCTTCATGGGACCTGCCGTTGGTGTTGGAGAGCCTCAATGCTTCTCTGTTTGAACCACTTCAGGAAGTTGATGTGAAATTTCTTTCCTATAAAACGACTTTGCTCTTGGCTTTCGCCTCTGTGAAACGCATTGGGGATCTCCATGCACTTTCTGTTCACTCTTCTTGCATGCATTTTTCGGCAGATGGGTCCAAAGTCACTTTGTACCCTAATCCTGCTTACTTACCTAAAATAATTCCGCGAGAGTTCAATTCCATGCTGATTGAACTTCTGAGCTTTCATCCTCCCCCCTTTGCATCTGAGGAGCAGAGGCGGATGCATTTATTGTGCCCCGTGCGTGCGTTACGCGCTTACATTGACAGAACTGAAGCAACACGCTTATCAGACCAACTGTTTGTGTGTTTTGCTAACCCTGCTAAGGGCAGAGCTTTGTCTAAGCAGAGGCTTTCACATTGGATTGTTGAAGCTATTCGCTTGGCTTACAACAGTAAAGGTCTACCTTTGCCTCAGAGTGTGAGGGCTCAGTCGACCAGAGGTGTAGCCACTTCCTGGGCTCTGTTTCGGGGATCCCATGTGAGTGACATCTATGCTGCGGCAAGCTGGTCATCGCCTCACACTTTTATACGGTTTTACCGTTTGGACGTAACAGCCCCTACGGTGGCTCATAATGTCCTCCTTGCAGCATCTGGACCTCACGAGTCTTAAGGTGTTGTAGTTTGGTAGCTGCTCGCAGGGCGTGTATATATGTCCCATAGTACATGTGTTGTACCGAGTGAATTGACTGAAAGGGAACGAAATGTTATGACTATAACTTCTGTTCCCTGAAGGAGAGGAACGAGGTGCAACATATTTTTGCCCCGCTGCGCAGTGCTCGTTGAAGAGCAGCTTCCGAACTGGGTGAAGGCGCCAAAGACAGGGCTTTATAAGAAAGGGGCGGGGCCCCGCCCACCTGTCATTAGGCGTCTTCTGCCTAAAGGCGTGAATAGAGGTGTCTTCAGCCAGACACGTGAGAGCGTGATATCCCATAGTACATGTGTTATATCTCGTTCCTCTCCTTCAGGGAACAGAAGTTATAGTCATAACATTTCGGTTATCTTACTGTTTTCTGCTTCACTGTAACTTGTAAGGGGTGAGGGGGGCTGGACCCAATTGACTAGAGAGAAGTAAGTTTAAAGAAGTGATCCGCGGTTCCGGAATACAGGTCTGGGTTGGGGATAAGTGCCTTGTCACTGGCAGAAGGTCTCATTGGAGGCGGCTGAGGAGCAGGAGGTGCTGCTGAGGAGGTAGGTTGGCGCGATGCATTGGCGAAGGTCTAAAGCAGGGACTGGAGCTGGGCTAGTTGCTGCGAGATGGCTTGCTGATTGTTCGACAATGTGTGGAGCATCTGTTCGTGTCGATCCATGGTGGTGGCGTGGGAAGACAGAGCCTGATCGATGGGGTCTGAACCTGCTGGGTCCAGAATGGTCAGTCCGTTCTGTCAGGAGTGAGGGGGGCTGGACCCAATAGCAGGCTAAAGACGGAAGTAAGTTTGAAGAAGTGACTTATTAAGTGCCAGTCCTGGTGGGGAGTTAGGGACAGTTTGCTGCTTTGCTTGGGTTGGAGGGTGAGCCGCTGGACAGAAGGAAAGTGGTGGTGACAGGCTTGATCAGGAGTCCGAGTTGGTTTGCAGTGGATGGCTGTGGAGGCGTAGAATTCCGCATGAAGCAGACGGACTGACACCGGCTGAAGGGCATTGAGGTCCATAAGAAGGCTCCAGGCTGATGAGACAATGGGGAGCAGGTGAGGAGATAGAAGCCAGGTGTGTGGGGGAGGCGACCAGGATCCTGACATAACTAGGAAATTACAGTCATAGCAAGGGAAATTCTCACAATTCAGTGGTGTTTTTCAGTAAAATATCGTAAAGCCTTTGTACAGTATTTTACTGTTGACATTGCGGGAAACAACTGTCCAGTTTACAGAAATCTGTTACAGTGTAGGAGCCACTTGCTGTTCAGACCTGTAAATTATGAACAAAAACCAGGGACTACAATACAGCTTCACATTTGTTGGTGCATATTGAGTCAGCTAGATTGATCTGCTTGGATCAACTCATCCCAGTTCTTCACACATTTCTGCCAGAACATGCAAAGAACTTGGAGGAGTTGATTCAAGTAGAAAAATTTTGTGCACTCAGTACATAAAAGCAAATGTGACAGGTTATGGGAGTACACAGAATCTGGTTAGTTGTCAAGCACAACTTGGCTTTGTGTGTGTGGAATATGTACTTGTTTTTATGCCCATCTTTATTCAGGCCCCGATTAAATTCAGTCAATCAAACAATATTGGCTTGAAGAAGTTTCCTGAAGAGAATCCACCTGCAGCAGCAGCCCAGTTGGCCAGTGAGTACACAACATGACCTCACCAAATTATGAAAAGGAATGCATGACAATTATTGGACAAAGACTAAAACTCCACAAGCTGTGTAAGACTTATATGCATATTCAGTCGTGCTTGTCGAAAATCATGTGGAATAATTGATCTATTCATTACATTCCCGGGACAAGTAGGTCGTACTTTTGCATCAAATATGAAGGGATTATATGAATAAGTAAACATATAAACTTTGGTGAGCCCTCATCCCACTCCGGTTATGGTGTGCTTTTGAAGGGTTGCGTAAGACCATTGTAGAGTTAGACTGCCCGACAAGAAGAGCCCCATCACAGCTGCTCTGCTCCAAAAATCTACATGGGTGTGTTCCTATGGGGTGTCAAACAAAATCTGATCAACACAGACTTTCATGGTTAAATCACATGAAGTAGAGTATTTCAAAGTTCAGATGTATCATTCATTCCCTCCTTTTTATCTCTCACTCCTAGCCCTTTGTGGCTTAGATGTTTGATGAATCTACTGTGTATCTGCTGGATGAGCCTTCCTCCCTTCAGCGCTTGATTCTGCAGCTTAATGGTGCAGTGTGTATGTACTGGCACAGCTCTTCAAAGCTGCACAGAAGTGTGAGGGCAGTGCAGTCCAGCTGGGGGTGAGCTTCATGATAAGGTTAATGAGGGTGGCCAGCATGCCTCCTCAGACTACAACAGGAAAAAGAAAATAGCAGAAAGGAGGGTATAAAGAGATTAAAAAAAAGGTTTAGAAAAGGGAAAAACTGAGAGAACAAGATGAGATAAGTAGATGAGAAGCAAGAAAAGGAAAAACAGCAAACAAAAAAAGCAATTTGACAGAACTGTAGAGAGAAGCTAACTGTTTCTGAGGACAAAGGAAGGACGAAGGAAATGGGCTAAAGGGTTTGGGAGTATTGAGAGAGAACAAAATGTCTGTCGCATTCAGTCAGTGTAGCATGGCTCACAACATTTTGGCTCATTCCATTTTGTTTAAACTTTTGTAATATACCAAAGAACATTCTGGTGAGGAATCTGAACCACATTTTGGGATGAATCCTAAAGATATCAGAGAATGGTGCAAACAGGTGGGTGAAGGAGCAAAGGAGCAAGACGGCTGCAGACAGAAAAGGAGCAAACCCTTGATCCCTTGATTCTCCTGAACTTCATTCATTTTATTACTCCATGGGATCCCTTTCAGGGCAGCCAGATTTCCGGAGCCTGTCCATTTTGCTGCTGTAGAGTAAGTGATTGTCTCCCCATGGTGAGCCAAACAGAATGCACTGAGAGTTGGATCGACAGAAAAGGGATTTTTTGTGTATACACTCATCACTCATTTTCCAATCCGCTTTATCCCTTTCGGGGTCACGGGGTTGCCGGAGCCCAACCCGGCTACTCATGGGCGAAGGCAGGGTACACCCCTGGACTGGTCGCCAGTCTGTCGCAGGGGTTTGTGTATACAACATTTTTATTATGACACAATGCCTGAAAAAGTGGCTCCAAACAGTAAACTGCAGTTTTTGTAAAATTCCTAAACTTTGCATAATTTTGATCCGTCCAGTTTGCTGTCAGAGTTGTTTCTGTTCCTGACCCTTTGGGATCATTTTCTCCAAAAAAAAAAAAAAAAAGCTAAGCAAACACTGAAGTTTGCATGTACTTGTATCATTTGTGTCCTTGAGCGAATTATGCACAAAACTCCCACTTCCAGCATGGGAGGTACAGTGATGAGAAGTTAAATGAGCAACAGTGATGTGCCATGTCAAATACAACACTGGTGAATAAATCAGATGGATGCCACAGAAGTTCTATGTAAAAAGATCTCGTTTGAAACACTGACTCAATTTGTTGTTTTAGTGACTGAGTGGCCAGAATACCATTGTGTTCTGGGTTTTATTCCAACATTCTGTTGGCTTCTCTCATCAACACCGGCCCTTTAAGGGGAGATAATAGAGCACGTCCCATAAACACACAGTGAGGTTTCATATAAGCGGACATGAAGTCTGATCAAAAATTCCGACTGGCAGAAATCTGAATATGTATTAGTGAAATCCTGGTGTGCTAGTAAATGATGCTTTGCTCTCTTAATGTATTAATGGAAAGTTCAGCTCATCACGGGAAGCAATATGCATGACATAAAGTCAGTGAAGGCTGCTTTGGCTTTGCTCTTGTGTAGAACTGTTTCCTGACTGCAGAAACATGCCCTTTTTAAATGGAAAAGTCATTGCATTACAACACAGAAATCGGAATGTTTCAAACTTGTTGTACAGTGGAGAGAGACAAAGTTTTGAACCTTTTTGTTTCCTTGAAAAATGGTGAATAAAGGTTAAAAGTTTGGAGCATTTAGGCAAGAACATTTGTTGCATTAAGAAGTTTGTAGATTTCTATTTCTGAAGGCAACTATGGTTTGCAGTTTTTCAAACCAACACATTAAGGACCCGCTTTAATGAGTATCGTGTTCTGAGTGTTTTTAACATCTTCTTGTAGCATTCTTTTCATGATGATCGACAAAGAACATACAAAGAATTTAAGATTAATACTGGGAGGATCCAGATGCGTTCCTAGGCCAACTGAGAGACATAGTCTCTCCAGCGTGTCCTGGGCCTCCCCCCCTAGGGACATGCCCGGAACACCTCCGTAGGGAGGCGTCCAGGAGGAATCTGAACCACATTCCCGAGCCACCTCAACTGGCTCCTCTCAATGTGGAGGAGCAGCGGTTCTACTCCGAGCTCCTCCCAGGTGACCGAGCTTCTCACCCTATCTCTAAGGGAGCGCCCAGCCACCCTACAGAGGAAGCTCATTTCGGCCGCTTGTATCCGGGACTACGTTCTTTTGGTCAAGACCCAGAGCTCATGACCATAGGTGAGTAATAGAGCGTAGATTGACCGGTAAATTGAGAGCTTTGTTTTCTGACTCAGCTCTCTCTTCACCATAACAGACCGGTACAGTCTGTCGTGGTGGCACCAATCCACCTGTCAATCTTACGCTCAGATCTTCCCTCACTCGTGAACAAGACCCCAAGATACTTAAACTCCTCCATCTGGGGAAGGAGCACTCCACCCATCCAGAGAGAACAAACCACCTTTCTCCGGTCGATAATAAAAATGGTTAATGATGTAACCCAACCAAATGTTTTGTCCTTTGCATGAATGTTTTTTGCTATTTGCTTAACATGAAGTAAATGTGTTTAGAGTAACTTTGGAGTTTATAATTAAACTTCATATCTGAACGTAAGCTATATAAAGGCTGCTACTGTTTTGAAACACTTCAAGTCAGAAATGCTTGAAAACATGGAAGAATTTGAATGATTTTCCATGTAGATTAGGGATAGGCAACTCCAGGCCTCAAAGGCTGCATTCCTGCTTTTGTTCCAACATACCATGCTCTGGCATGTTCTAATTGGCTGGAAACACCTGAACCAGGAAATCATGCAGAGACTGCGGCCCTCGAGGCCTGGAGTTGCCTATCCCTGATGTAGATGTTTAGGGATCAGAAGTGCTTTTGTTCATGTCGGTCAGCAGAAGAAAATAACAGCAACAGTTTGTTGCTTAAATGGTCTCCTGCCTCTTCACATTGCTGCTGAGCAGTAAGAGCTTGATGAGTGAGCTGGATAAATATTTATGGCTCCATGAACATGTCCTACCCACTGTCCACCAGATGAAGTGGCTGTGTGGGCTTCATGTAGGAGGAAACAAAAGTAAAAAATATTCATAAAATCAAGAGAACAAAATGTGACTTTAGGGGGCTAATGTTGCTTCAGCTTGGATCTTAAAACAGCTTGATCTGTTTAAAAGGGGGGACGAAAGAATAATGTTTGCTCTCAGAGAACTTTGAGGTGCTGAAATCTTCAGAGTGACACTTTAAAAAAAAGGTTTTAGGCATCACAACCAAGAAAGCCAAAACAGATATAGAATGGTAGGGGTCACGCAAAGAGAGGAGGAGGTGATGAATGATGGTTTTTTCCTCTGCAAAGAGGATAACTGTATCCTCCTCTGGGAGCAGTGAAGCTGGAGAATGCCGGTGAGCACCAGTCATGTGTCTCAGAGACAGCCAATTGAAATGCGTGCATTTGGTTCATATGCAAGTTTACTGGCTAGGAATCAGAGCAGTGCAAGAAGTACCAGCCAACCAGAGCACAAAACAGGGTCTGAAGGATTAGCCAATGAGGTTAGAGTCTGGTGTCTGGTACCAGTTGATGTCTGACAGTTAGACAGACTGTATCTAATTACCAGAACTGAGGCTCTGTGAGCACATACACAGTGTGGATGCATGTGTGTGTGTGTATTTGTGTGCACGTGTGTGGGTGTAAGTCAAGAAAAAAGGAGTGGAAGTTAGGATTAAAAAAGAGGCAGGTGGTTAAGGGCTTTGGCAAAAGTTTAAAAGGAAGAATGTAATATGGACAGTTGCCATATGAGATGAAATTGTGTCAGATGACACCAAACATATAAATCTGTATTTTCTGACATCACAGTAAATCTTTTAGATGAGCTCTTTTTGAAAGGTATTCACTGCATCGCAGAGGTTTAGATAGTTTAAAAAAAACAAATCTTTAATAGTGTGTGAACAAAGGAATCATGTTGGATGTAGGTTCAAGAATTTGGAAAACACGTATTTCTCCATTTCCTGTATGAAAGAATGGACTGAAAAGAGGGTTGTTCCCACAGTGTTTTGGTCTATTGTCTGGGACATCACTACAGGCACCTTAACCTCATTCAGCCAGTGCTTATGACTGGACACAACAGAAATCGTCAGGTGTTGAAGGGACACACATGTACACACAACACACACGCTGTAAGTATAATGTACATTCGTCCACAACTGAGCTGAACAGCAGTCAGAGTTGAGCAGAGGTGACAGACAGAGGCAGCTGCTTGGTGTTTTTTTTTTCCTGTTTTGACTGCCTCTGTCTGGAGACACACACATGTTCACGCAGCGCACACTCACTCACAGGAGTTGCTCATTGTGTCACATAATAGTTGGTTTCTGCGTATGTCAGGTTGCATGAATTCACAGCTGTAAAGGGAAATGATGATGGAGACTGGAATGCACCAATTTTAACCTATTCAGATCAACTTTGCACAATAACATAAAATAAAACCATTGAGACAACTGGGTTGCATTATTGGGCTATATGAATAAAATGGAACTGAAAATTGAACTACATTAAAATAAGGAACTTGAAAAGTAAATTCATTTATTTTCAAAGGATAATGAAATGAATGTTTAAAGCAGATCCTAACTTTACAAATTAACAAAGTGCTTGGGGTGAAAATCAATTAAAATCAATCAAAAAGTATGTCCAGGTTTCTCACACATTGAGAAGGTTTAAAATTCCTGAGTTTAGGTAGAATCATCTCTCTCTTGCCTTCAGGACCAATAATTAAAATGTCAATTTTGTCCTGGTTGAGCTCCAAGAAGTTTTCTGCCATTCATGCGATGTAAAGCTATGTATCATCAGCATAGCTGTGACAGCAAGCAAAATGACAACAAGAACTCACTGGGAGGTTCACCCAAAACCTCTGTGAAAGAAGATCCTGAAAGTCTAGAGGAGATGCAGCACTTTCTCTGAGGAAGATCATCTGGAGGTCTTCATCACAACAGTCATCAACTGTGAAAATCAACGCTGTGTTTCCTGATGACATCCCAAGAGTCAACATGTATGAACTAAAGAGTACTGGACCTGAGATGGACCCTTGGGGAACCCCACAACTTTTTTTGTGAATTCTTCAGGAGCATGTATCCATACTTACATAAAAATGTCGATCTGTGAGATAAGAATGGAACCAGTTAGGAACAGTTCCTGGGAGGCCAACCCAACTCCTAAGTCTGTTTAGTAAAATCTGGTGATCTACCGTATCAAAGGCGGCACTAAGATCGAGTAGCACCAGAAGAGAAAGTTTCTGCGTGTCAGAATTATTTCTGAAATCAGTTAAATCCTTAAAAGGGCCGTCTCAGTACTGTGATTTGTCCTAAAACTAGATTGAAATTTTTCTAAAATTTTACGTTGATGTAACTGAGTAAAAACATTTTTTTTCAATAATTTTACCCAAAAATGGTAAGTTGGATACAGGTCTATAATTATCCATAGTATTTGGATCCAAGGGGCCTCACCACTGCCGTCTTACAGGCACTTGGGAAGACACCCGCCTGAAGAGAGCAGTTTACTATGTTTAAAACCTCCGGGTCAAAGAATCCATTGAATGTTTTTAAAACAGAAGTGGGAATGGGGTCTAAAAGGCAGGTTGTTGTGTTTGCTTGGGAAAAAAACTCAATCAAGTATCTTCTCATCAACCAGGACAAAACTCTCCAGTGTTTCCTTAGATAAAGAAAATGCCATTGACCTACTAAGTCAGTGCTATGTACCGATTGAAGGTTAGATCTAATAGCATTGACTTTACTCCTGAAGTGGTCTACAAAGTCCTCACATGCAGTCTGTGAGTGAGGCATTTATTAAAATCTTTGTTTATTAAGCAATCAGTTGTCTTAAGAAGAAACTGTGTTGTGTTTACTGTCTGTGATGAGCTTGGAAAAATAAAGAGTCCTTGCCTGTTTGACAGCATGGTTGTAGGTTTTTATCTGATCTTTAAAAATGCCTTTCAACTTTTAAGTTTGTTCTTCTAAACTTTCTCTCTGCTCTTCTGCAAATTCTTTTCAGATTTAAAGTAACGCCATTTCTCCAAGGTGTCTTTCGATTCAGTTTCAATATTTTTGTTTTCACTGGAACAACTAAAGCGATGGCAGACTTCAGTCTGTTGTTAAAGTTGTCAGTGAAAGAATCGCAGGATACAGTTAAAATCTGAGCAGGAGTTTGTTTCAAAAGGGTCATGAGCATAAAAGGAGTGTTGTAAGCTCGGTGTTCCAAGAGACAACAAAACAAACCTGAGATGCTGCAAATTACTGTGTTTGCAAGGTCCACTCTGACCTGAGTATCACATGCCACTCATGTGCATGAATGCACAACTTCACGTTGTGTTTGGTCTTTGGTAGTTTTATTTTATTTTACATATTCATTAAGTTGTACAGTTTCAGTGACATTTTGTGTTTTTCCTGCAGTAATTTTTTTATGTCCAATTCTATAAATTGACGTTAAACACTTCTTTGAAAGGTTGTTCACAGCTAAAAACGTTAAATGTTAAAGAATATTGTTGTTAAAAATATTGAGTAAAAATCTGGTGCTAAAAAACGTTTTTTGGAGCTAATTTGACAGTAGTTAAAATAGACCGGTCAATTTCGACTGGGAACACCAAAGTAAGGGCTGAGAGATGAACAGGACTGGAGAGATACAGGGGCACAGTAACAAAAAAAACAAACAAAAAAAACCAGTGTATGTTCATTTGTGATATGCATGTTTGTATTTTTATGTATGTATGTACTGACTGATTACTAATCACAGTGTGGAAGATGACACAATGACTGAACTCAATTTCAAGTTGTGAACTGTAACTAAAACAGGCTAGTCCTTAGCATATATTGGCTAACACTGGCAGAGGGGAGATCCATCTGGCCAAAGACTGGCTTAAGAATTTCTTCTCTGTGTCTCTTGTGTTTTCTGCCTCAGAATCTTCTTTCCATGAGTAAAATCATGGACAGCTGCAGCAAGCAGCCACGTCCCTGATCAAGGATCAGTTATAAAGAGATAAAACCATGATTTAAGTAAAAAGCAACGGCAATATACCACTCCAACCCAGCAAAGAACTGTTGTTCTTTTATCAGACCAGCAGGAATAACAACCTATAATTCATAATCCTCAGTCTAGTCTGGAAATACAAGGCAATAGACTTTTAATTATTGATCAAACAGAACAGATTTATTCTCAATTGCTAAGGCATAGGCAGAAGAGAGCAACGTAGGAGGAGAGGATGAATCCTGTGGGTTCTGCTGTCTCTAATGAAAACATGAAAGGAACACTCCATGTGGAACACTGTGATGGTGATGCAGGAAGTCTGGCTTCATTTGAATAGAATATATCAGACTGGGTCTCACAGGTTGGGCATAATATTGGTTTTTGGTCTTGGGCTGCAGTTTTTGAAGCTCTGAGTGATCAAACAAAAATCTATGTTTTCTAGGTATCAATGCAGAGCATTACCTGCTCCTGCTGATTCAAGAGACCTCACAGATTCCCAGATAAACTGTCTACAGTGAGGGTCTGCCTTCTGTGGATAGACTCATAGGGGAACTCAGCAAAACTCTTCCTTTACTTCGTTGCTCATTTTCAAAACATTGTTGGGTTGGGAAGAGCAAACTCCAGTCAGCCTTTCCCATCCCATGCAGGCTTCATTTTTTTCCTTTCAGAATCCTCTGGATGACTTCAGAGGTTATTGGCCCTGTGTCAAAACAGTTATAGGTGAAAGTATTTCAGCTTTTTGACCCCTGCAATCGATTAGGTAACAGTCAACCCACTTTGAAACAGTTTCATGACAGGAAGGAAAAAAAGAAGGGAAGTGTTTGCAGCTTTTTGTCTTTGTTTAGTAAAACACAGTGAGAAAACCTGTGGCTGCTGCTTTGATTTTTCTGTGTTCACACAAAACAATTTGTTTTACCTAAAATAAACTGCATAAAACGTATAGTGCTAATGACAGCAGCTCCTGTTACACATCAGTATAAGGTCATGTGGTTCATAAATCTTTTGTTGGCAGCCATGACGCACAGGTAGAGTGGTCCACCTCTGATCAGAAGATCACAGGTTAGGTTCCTGCCCTGCCTGCCCTTGTGTCAAAGTGTCCTTGGGCTAGACACTAAGCCTCACATTGGTTGAGGTGGCTGAGGTTGGTGCCATTTATGAAAGTTGTTACCATCAGTGGATGAATGGGCCTGTGACTGTGAAGCACTTTGGGACTTTAAGCTGTGTAGAAAAGCACTATATATGGATGCATCGTTTAGGAGAAGACTGAACAAGTCTTATTGCTTAACTAGTCCATAATAATCCAGGTGAAAAACTGGACGATTATTGAGGCTTTGTTTACAAAGCCTTTGTGCTCACTGGATGCTCACTGAAAAATTTGGAATTTTTGAAGCATTTGATTCTCCAGATCACGCTTTCAGATGGTAGGGGTGTTGCCTTTCAAAAAGCTCACTCTTCATTGGAAAGATTTGTTGTCCCAGAAGTATAAACTAAGCTAGAATTTCATTAATACACATTTAAATGACTCCTTTTTTTAAGTAATGTACTCATCTTACTTCATTGAACTCACATGTTCAACATAACTGTAGCTCTGCATCAGGAGAACATTGGTTTAACAAGGCAGAATGGTTTTAGTCCACTGAGTGAGAGAAATGTGCAGCTGGAGAGTTCTGATTACACTGGGCCTGTAAGTAGCTTGCAGCTGTAGAAGCAATTGAAGTTTCACACGCACGTACACAAGTACACACGTACAAACACACACCTCCTATTTTTGCAGCTTCCTGCTTTTTACTGTCCATTGTCAATTTCAGTGACACAATTCTACTGGAGGACTTTCTACACTATTAGAAATAGACATTTTCCCACAGTCATGAACATCAAGACAGACAAAGTCTAAAGTTTGGGCCATACAAGGCCCTCACGTTCCATTTGAAGGAATGCAAGGAAAGAGGAGAGCGACTGGGACTTTCCCCAGGATCTCAGAGAAAGGAGGGAGAAAGGAAGCAGACAGTGGGAGCAATGGACGACAGGAACAAATACAGAAGGAAAAATGAATGGTTTGTCCTGTGCATGGGTCATTTCCCTTTCCCACAGTAGAAATGACCAAGTTATTGCTGCACACTGTGTCATACAGACTTACTTCACCAAATACAAGGAGATAATAAGGAAGAATTTGAAAGGACACTTGCAATTGTCTTTCAGTTTCACCAATAAATGTTTGTGAGATGTTGAACAAACTTTCATGCTGTCCATCACTGAGGTATCACAGAGAACCCACACTCCTGTGGCTGCCAACCCCGTGAGTCTCGGCTGAAGGTGTAAGTGTGTGATCAGGACCAGTGGTGTTGACTGTGACTCAGTTTTAAGCACATGTGTGCAGGATGAGTGGATGTGTGTGGTCTTCACAGAGAGCCAGCTGTTGGCATTCAGTGTTGTGTGTGTGTGAAACATAAGAAGAGAACGTCTGAAATTTTGTGT
This sequence comes from Adrianichthys oophorus, assembly GCA_036245035.1. Lineage (NCBI taxonomy): Eukaryota > Metazoa > Chordata > Actinopteri > Beloniformes > Adrianichthyidae > Adrianichthys > Adrianichthys oophorus. Next base: position 434,874 of record BSAI01000019.1, read on the forward strand.
CTCCAGGTTTGCACAGTTGTGTTAATACAGTTATGGTTGTTATCATTTGTTATTATATTTGTATGACTGTATGTTCAAATGAGGTGCCCTACACCTATAGATTCAAATTTTAACATAGAACACTGGACATAGCAATCCCTCCCCTGTCATTTTTCCAAATAGGAAGTACCTGCTGGTTCCAAGCAGGTCAAAATCCCAGACACTTCTATTCAGAAATAGATAATTAATACTCCGTTATTTTATTTCTAAGAATCACCAGTCTTACACTGATACATTTTCTTAACACATTTTTTTTTCTAATAAGTTTTTTTCATGATATTCTTTCTTTATCACAAGTTATTTAAGTTATAAACTGACCAATCAGACGCCTCAGTAAAAGCATGTGGTGCCCGCTGGCCCCCACCTTGAATGTTTGATTGACAGCTTCTCCCGATCCCGCTTTCAGTGGAAGGCGTGTGAACTTCAAACAAGCTCACTCATGATTGGCGACTGTAGTTCCCCTAAAAATGTGACTCAGTCCGACTCTGACCAATCTTTGTTGAGTGGATTCAAAATGGTGGCGCATATATCAGGAAGCAATGGAGATGGATTTTGCCTCATTTCACAAGAGCTGGAGGTAAAACACTTTAAATGGGTGACATCACACCTCGCTTTGTCCAGTGAGAACTTACGGTGAACATATGGTGGTTATGGAGTCAAGTGGGCGGGTCCATGCTCACCTCAATCTACCTGGATCAAAACAACAAGAAGTTGCAGTGATAGTTGGAAATATCGACACTACTTTACCTTATTTGAAAACTAAAACTAATTTTAAACTAAAATTAGAACACATGAAAAATGTTGATAATTGAAACTTTTATATTTATTTTATGGAAAGCTTGTTTTTCTTGCTTTATGTAAAGTTCATATTATTTATAAATTGTTTGTGGCAGTATTTTGATGTAACAATTCTGATAAATGAATATTTACATTTCTGCACTCCAATCCTACCTCTCTATTATAATGAAACAACATCATTTCAATGGTAAAACTATGTCAGCATACTAAAAATTTCGCTTTCATTACATTATTGCACTTGGGTATTTATGTTTGCAGACATATGAGGAAAATATACAATTTATTGCCGTATTTTATATTGCAAGGATCTGTAAGATTGGGATCCTGGGGATCGGCATATAAGACAGCGTGTTCCAGTTCCTGCCAATATCCAGCAACTTCACACAGACTTTGAAGAGAAGTGGAACAACACTCCACAGGCTACAATCCACAACCTGACCACCTCTATGCCAATAAGTGCAGCATGTTTTACAGAGGCCTTTTATTGTAGCTAGTCTAAGGCCCACCTGTGCAATTATCATGCTGTCTAATGGGCATCTTGATATGGCACACCTGTGAGATGTGTTTTCTCATCAAAGAAGTGTTCACTATCACAGATTTAGACATATTTGTGAACAATATTTGAGAAAATTGTTATTTTATCATTTTGTAATTGAGTTCATCTCGTGACAAATTTGATCAAAAACAAAACTGTTGAATTTGTATTTGTGTTCAATGTAATTTGAGATGAAAATGTCAAACAATAAATAAACAACAAACAAACATGACTAAGTTAAAGTGTTTTATCCCCTCAATGACCATCTTTGATCACTTCAAACCTTATCTAACCAGCAGGTTTACTTCGGTCCAGCTAGTTCTTTCTTTGGATTCCTCTTTATGTTCACCCTCCTATCATTCATAAGGCATGCTTCCTTTCCATCCTTCCTTTCTTTCTACTCATATATGCTCTTCATATACAGTTCTCAGCAATTAAATTCCCTCATCTGTTCACATATTCCTTCTTCAACTCTTCTCATTGTTTATTACACTTTTGTTTATTCGATAGACTTTCATCTTTTTTTTTTGTCTCTCCTCTTATCGTGTTTAGCCTCCTGTCAGAACAACTTATTCAGGAGATGAGATTCAACCTAAGAACCCCTACACCAAGTCTCTATTTGATGCCATCCAAGTTTGACTAGAAAGCCTGGTTAAATTCCCCAATCACAGTTCAGATTATATATTATGAAGAACTAAACTATTTAACTTTGCAATACTTACTTAACCTTTACACTTCTTACTTGGAATGACAAGGTCAGGCTCTTACAAGAGTTATTTATGTGCTCTGAAAATTTAAAGTGATTAATCTTTAATGGATATAGAATTTGGATTGGGACATAAATGTCACATGACAAATGCAATAAGACAATCTATTCTGGTGTCTCTGATTTGCTCCAAATAAAAAAAGGCTGATTCAGGAAAATTTAAAGGAGGAGTCAAAAGGGGCCAAAGGCCTCAAATCTCACAAAGCAGTCAGATGTGAGTTAAATTTGGTAGATTGGTGAGTCACTATCCCACACGCATACTGTGTGTCAGGACCACATGTGAGCTAAAGAAAACATGAGGTACAGGCCAAACATACTAGAAAATATAAACCAGTGACAGGTGGTTTATAAAAAAAAAGGTTTTCTAATTTCATAAACTATGGAAGGCATTTGGTTGTTTTGCAGCCAATTCAGGCATAAGCCATTATTCAGTGATGTAGTTGTACAAGGAACACTTTGACAGTGCACTTGACAGGGAGTGGACACCCGGAAATATTTGTGTTGGTCTTCAAAAATGGCTTATTTAATCCCAGCAGACGAGTGAGAGAGAAAATTGAAAGTCAAAGGCAGCAAACCACATCTCAGGCTGCCAAAACTCGCATTTCCCCTCTAGAGTGTAGCTGGTTTACATTAACTCTCACACATGCATGGTGAGGTTCGAGTCCACCCACTTCACATTTTATTACCAAGAAAAGTTCAAACTTCTATACCAGCCTATCCCATAAAGCTGAAGTCTTGAATGTGATTGTATCTCAATACTCAAATATAACTTTTAAATGCAGCTGGGTGCTGGTGAAAGGGTACCAGTGGGAGAAAACCAAAGAATTGATCCCATGAGATTAGAAACGTTGGAAACTAGAAGCTTGAGTCAAAAACAGCTGCTGCAGTATACGTGACATCTAATTGCGAGAGATGTGCATCAGCTCATGTCAGTAGAATACAGTATCTCACACTGTGTTGTTGCATCACTACTCCCTGACTAAGGGTGGTCTTTGGGGTTGAGATGACAGTAAAACACTTTCAGAATATCGTGGAGTGCTGACCACAGCGGTAAAATTACTCGAAAGGCAGGCATTTATTGAGTTACGCCACTCTGACGTAACCACAGACATAATCAATTAAAACATCAAATTGTATGCCACCCACCTTCATCTATGAGTGACTTTGTGATAGGTACACATGAGGTAACAGCACCGCAACTAGTTAAACACACTCTATTGAAAAAAATAAAAACAGTTTGAAAGACATTACACCCGGTTTGTGGTTACACAAATAAAAAAAAAGTGCTTAGCCTGAAAAAAGAGAGAAAAGCAAGTTTCCTTCAGGATACAAGAAAGCTAAAAATACAGCAAATGTCAACCAACCACTGCTTACAGTCCACAGGGGTTTTATTGAAAATATGTAGTCCTTCGGGAAGTTCCCAATGTCAGTCACTGTTACTCAATCCATAAAAATGCCTTATGTTGATGCTTCAGTTTATTGTGAGTTTACAGCTCAAATTACAGTTGCACCCCACTGTGCTGCTTTTTATGATTTTGTTTGATTGTTTTATGGTAGTTATTGTGAAATCTGCTTGTTTTACATTTGTGATTACTTCATTCTAAAAATGGTATGATTCTTGGGTCCAACATGGGCTTTGACTTTGAGAACAAAACTGTGTTGAAAACTTTTTAAACTTGTTTTTGGCAGAACTGTGCCACTGATTCAGATGTCACTGATGTTTTTTTTTTTGTGTTTATATTACGTCCTGGTTGTTGCGCTATTCTTGCACTTGTGGCTTCCCAAAGAGACTATAATGTTTGTGAGACAAAAACTAGAGAACATTCTGTTTTGAGAAATGGTTTTAAAGGTAAACACTTTCCAAATGATCACGTTTTATGAGCATGCGCATACACACATGCAGTTTTTTTTAAACTACCACCATATTAGCAAAAATGTTCACACCTTCAGCAATATTATGATAAATCAATTCATCAGCTTTATTTCTACAGTACTTTTCATGTAAACCTTTACATCACAAAGATCTTTACAGTCTCCAAGTGCAACACTAGTCTGAGCACAACAAAAAAAGGAATACTGAAAAAAAAAACCATTTAAAATGAAAGAAGAGCAATCAGAACTAAATTTGATTAATTAAGACGCTGTCATCTATTTTTCCCCAAAAATCAGCACAGAGTATAGGAATAACACAAAAAGTAGTTTTAAATACAATAAAACCATGGAAAAGAAAAAAAAAAAACCTATAAAATAAAAACGACAAAAAGTCATAGGATAGAAGTAAAATTGAAAATATTAAAATTGTAATAAATAGGGGATGCAAATAATTGAAATTTAAATAAACCCTTTTGAAACATGAAATTTACATTTAAGCAAGTAAAATACATTAGTAGAAAAAGGTTGTCTATTTGCTTTAGAAACACCCACAGAGGCAGATCTCTCAGGTCCTCAGGGAGGCCATTCTTTACACAAGGTCCATAACAGTGAAGGGCAGCCTCCCCATGGGTTTGGTTCTCACAGTGGGAACTGTTAGCACCAGCTAACCAGCTTTTGAGAACTTCAGAGTTCTGGGTAGTCTGGAAGGTAAAAAGTCAGAAAGATTGAAAAGGCATAGAGTTCTTTATTAGGAGTTTTATAAACTAATAAAAAAGTCTTTGAATCCTTTCTGGAGCTGACAGAAACCAGTCATGTGAGCTCTCCTTGCTGATCCCTTATATGGTCTTAATAGGGACCAGAAAGGAGAGCACGTCTTTCAAGTCTTCATGTTTGTGTACTCACTCTGCAGAGAAAAGGTTTGACTCTGATTTATTTGTGGAACAGAAAATGTGCAAAGAATAAGTCCCTAGTGTTTTGGATGTCCGTCCGTCCGTCCATCCATGGGCTCTAAATGAACACTATTTCACTAGCCACTTTGGTAGGTGAGACATTGTACGTCATCTCTGACATAGGGCTCAAACTTAGATCCATGACTTTTAGGCGTCTGCCTTCCCTCCCCACTTGGCCACCACAAACATCCATCCCAGAGTTTGTTCAAACATTTAATTCTGACTTTATCACTTAGATCTGATCCTCACATTCGCCACAGCAGCTGCTGCGTTCAGGGGCTGCATGGAGATCCCGCACTTATGCTCTTTCATTTAGAACTCGCTATTGCTGCATTCAGGTGCGCTGGTAATTTCTAGCATTTGCTCACACTGATTTCAGCCAACACAAACACACACTCACTTTTTGCTCCATGTCATTGTTACTTTTTTGAAATGACTAAGGTTCACAACTACAACACACTGATCTGTAAGAACAGACACAATGAGGCAAAAGGTTTTTTTTCAATATTTTTCAATTTATCCATGTTTTTATGGTGCGGGTTCTGGACCTTGCCCTTAAGTGCCGGGCCCTTCTAAATTCCAACATTGGGAGAGCCTAGTCAGACTATGTTCTCTAAACCTTCTGGGACCCCCACTTCCCTTGGTCGTCCCTCCTCTAGGTGGGGGTGGCTGACCCCTGCCGTGCTCTCTCCAGGATCTCCTGCAGTTGCCTGGAGCTTTGGGGCAGGTCTCCCATGGGGGGCCCTGGCTTGTATGTTGGGCTGGGGTGGGAGGATGCTCGGAACTCCTGGCTGGTGGTGGGCGGCTTGTCTGGGGTGGTGGGGATCTTGGGGGTGGGGCCCCGCGTTGGGCCCCCTGGTCTGGGTGGTTGGCCGGACTGCCGGATCTCCTCCACTGGCCCCTACTGTGGGGCCAGTGGAGTAGTAGCCGGGGGGCCCTGGTCACCGCTGCTGCCTGGGTGGGGGTCTTGGTGTGAGAATTCTCCCCCTTTTCTTTTTACATTCCATCATCCACGTCAGCCTAACATAAACATTTACCTGAGTACAGGTGTCTGTTCACCTTTGCACAATTAGTTTACGTGACAGAATGGAACACCTTACATGTGTTGGCTTGTATGCATAAGTAAGCGTGTGAACTGCATGTTGATAGGTTTGTGAAGACTTTTGGAACCAACAGGTATGTTCGTAACAACTGAGTGTGTGGACAGGCCCCGCCCACTTTAGATTAATACTCACATTTGATTGTAACGATTATAAGCTTCCAGCATCTTGTTGCCTGTTGTTTTACGATTCTATCCTCTCTCCCCTGCAGTCATCTTCTAACCTCTGTAACCCACCTTTTGCCCTTTTCTTTTGTGCCCCCCCGACATCTTTCTCTCTTCTTCCCCCTTTCTTTTTCCGTCTGGTCCAACAAAAAGAAGAACACAAACAAAGTTAATGTAAATAAAGTTTAGTTTAAATTACAAAAGGGGTTTATACAAATATACACCTTAAAACCCCCGATGGTAACAGTAAAATCTGTTTAACACAAGAGGTTCTCGGCTCATATCTGTTTGCTCAGCTGTTTGACAGGACAAGTTTTAAAAAAAAAGTAATAAGAATAAGTCCTGAAATCTGTCTAAAGAATTCATTCATTCATTTTCCAATCCGCTTTATCCCTTTCGGGGTCACGGGGTTGCCGGAGCCTAACCCGGCTACTCATGGGCGAAGGCAGGGTACACCCCTGGACTGGTCGCCAGTCTGTCGCAGGGGCTAATTAGTTATTTGGTTTTGTCTTATATTAAACGTAATGAAATATTTAAACTACAAACTAGATAATTTGAATTTTTGCAGTGTATAAAGGTCTGAATGATTACAATGGCTTGACACTGTGAACAGGACAGCAAATTATGTTTCTATTAGGTTTTAAACAGATGAGAAGCAACAACTAGAACTGAGGAGCAGCTGCTGGATGAATAAACAAAGTCCAGAGTTAAAGGAAGCAAGGGTTGACATGTACATCTTTTCAATCAACCTGCTGGACTTCCAACACCCACCAAAAAAACAGTGGAGTTTATGTATGTTTGACCATGTTTTATTTTCTCTTGTTTTCCTGTCAGTATTGTGTGGAAGCTGATGAGTTAACCATCAGCGTCATCCCTCTAAATCAACAGGGAGAGCTTCATAGCTGCCAGCTCAAAGTTAAAGAGCTAGAAAAAAATAATATGTTGCACAGATGTGTGTCCAAAGTTTACAATCAAGGTCTGAAACATAACTGCTCCAGGAAAAACTTAGAAAGGCTGCCAACTTCATAAACTGTTGGAGTCAGTAGAGAAGCATTTGGGAGATATGATCTAACTTCCTGTCAGGCACGTTTTACTGCCACTTAAGATTAAATGTAATTAATTTTTGAAGAATTTCCTGGATCATACTTTTATTTGAGAATGTTCTGAATGCCTTTGAGGTCACGTTTGATGGTGAAATGATGCAAGATCTTTTGTGTTTTACTAAATAAAGTTACAAGGCAGGAAGTTGTTGTTTGACTTATAAAAAAAGGAGCTGAGGTTTGACCCCTTCCTCATTATGGACCCAATATGGTCAAACTGTAAACTTCTTTTAGATCTATTTGACCACTTAAAAACTTAAGACAGCTAATTGTAATTTCAGCAAGACTATATTTCTGAAGAATGCGACGGTCTCACTTCTTTTGAGGAGCCAGCTGTGGTGCTGCACACTCTGTCCACATCGATATACTGACCTTTTCTTTTTACTTTATTTATCTTTATTATTTTTGTATATACATTTCTTGATGGACCAGACGGAAAAGAGAATAGAAAAGGAAGGAGTGGGATGGTAGGGATGGGGGATTAGGATACAAAAGAAAGGGGCAAACTGGCCAATCCTGATTGGATAAAGATTTTATTGTAAAAATACCTGCCTGCCAAAAGTTTCAAACATAAATTCAAAGGCCAGAAATCCTGTAGTAACTGATAAAATCAGTTTTCTTAAGCCACTGAATCCCCTTCGTTTGCCAGAGCCTGTCCCAGCTACTGCTGGAGAAAGACGGGGTACACTCTGGATAGACGGCCAGTCTGTTGCAGGGCACACAATGACTCCCACACATGCACACATAGGTATACTTTTAGAGTAACCAATTATCCTATGAAGCATGTTTTTGGACTGTGAGAGGAAGTTGTAGTGCCTGGAGAAAACCCATGAATGCACAGGGAGAACATGCAACCTCCAAAGACAGGTCCCTTCTCACTGTGAGGTGAAATAAACATGAAATGTTCTGAAAAACACATCCCGTTAAAAATTGTACCCACATAAAAAGAGAGAAGGAAAGTTATTTATAGTACCAAAGTGGTTTTAGCCATTTCTCCTACAATGTTTGTAATATATTCAGTTCACATCAATTTTCAAGCACAAAACCAATGCAAATGAGGTTTATTGCCGTGATACTTTAAAAACAAACAACAGTCACGTCACTTCGGAGGCACAAATGTTAGTTCACTAACCTTGTCTGTATGGTCTGATGATTCCTATTTGAAAGTCATGTCACACTCAGATCCCCTCTGAAGAAGTTTTATGCCGTGTGTTGTTCTGTAGTCAACAAACATCCTGACATCCAACAGTCCTCTTTTTCACAACATTTGCTGTTTTTTTATGTTTCTTGCACAGAAGAAACTTCACTCTTTAGTGCAAAAGATGCTAATTTGATTTAAAACAAAAATCAAAGGCAGTAAAATAGATTTATATCATTCACCCACTTTTCAACAAATATCTATGAATCAGTATCTGAAGGTTATTGAACCTTAACGTTAGTTTACGAACCCTTTCCAGGATCAACATTCAAGAAGCTCAATCTCATATTCAAAAATTGAAATGCAACAATGAACAAGGAGCAACAATTTCTTTCTGAGACAGTGCTTTATCCCTACAAGTATGGCCACTGTGCTGTTTTCAAAGGTTTCTTTCTCTGATTTTAGTAAGAAGCCCTTCTGCCAAACAGTGAACTGAACCCAGCATTTTAAAAACCAACATGCAACGAGTTAATACAGTTCAGCTATTATTCAAACTGCATTAAGACAATGGCATATCTCTTTTTCTTCCATATGGATCAGTTTAAACACGCCATGGTTTGGCCCATTTTCAAAATGTCATAAGACATTTATCTTTATTTCCTCCTTCCTCCCCTTACCTTCCAGAGGAATAGCTTTGACAGATGTTCTCCATGCACACGGCTGTACCTTTTTCTCCCTCTTGCACTTTAATGACTGCGCTCTGTGCCTGTCTACACTCAAGGAGCTCTCCATCTAGAATTCTTTTTGAGTCTTTCACTAGACAGCTTTAAACATTTTTTTCTCTTCTCTCTTTTTATCTCCCTTTTTTAATCATGAAATGCCCCTTGTTGTGTTTTGTCTTTAGTTTAGCCAGGCAGGCTGTGACTTCTCCTGGATGTCCTCCCCTCCACTAAAATCTCCTGAGAGAGTCACAGCTGCCATCAATATCTCATTAGGCTCATAAGCTGCGGTCTTCTGGAGTTCTGTGAGCTTTCTTCTGGACTACATGTTTCAAGGTATGTTCGTTCTGGACTTGGGGTTTATTAAAACCTTTACTATTTCGAGGATCTGTGTCGTGTTCTTCCTCCTCCTGGGTTTAACCTGTTGGCTAAACCCTAACAATTTCAGGTTCAGAATTTTAAATAGGTGTACCTACTGGTATATTTTAGGGAAAGTGTTCCACAGTAACAAAGTTTTGATTCTACTACTTTAAAACTGTTAACATGTTCATCGTAAATAAATATTATTTTTCCAGTGAAAAAGTGTTTGTACCGGGAGTTCTTTATTTTTTTTTGTTCATTTATTTATTTATTTTTATATAAAAAACATTCCAATTTCAAATTACACTTTTTTTTTTCATTTGAGGTGAAACAAGAAGGTTTAGCAAAAGTTCAGTCAGGAAGATGTTGCACATCACAATTCATTTTCTACCCATAATTCATCTCTAAACATCTACTGTCCATTCATAGCCCATTTCCCATTTTATTCCTAGCCAATCAACTCTGACTCTGCAAGTTTCAAATGCAGTCTGTCCTTATTACTTTATTATTGGCTAGTAGAGTCAATGCAATGCAGATTCACAATGCAGATTGCCCCCTACTTCACCCTTCATATGGTTTAGTCTGCTTTCACACATAGAACTGAAGTAGACCAGGAGACTTCACTACACAACAGAACAATAACCTGGTCTCCTAATGGGATGATGGTGCGAGATGTTAAAAACAGAGCAGAAACATGCAGGTCATAGCTTCAGCAGTTGAATCAAACTGCACAAACTTAAAAGCAGAAGAACAGTTTCAGGAAGACTTGAACATCTTTGTGTAGCTTCTATGTCATCGAGGTTTTTCTTGAACATCTTATGCTACCTTCTGAAATAACCTAAAGGCTTTGAAATTTTGAGGAGCATTTATGTCAATACTCACAGGTTTGCCAATACTTGACCTCTATCAGTGTCTAGACTTGGAGAGAGGCACAAACAACAGGGCTCCTTCTGAGTGCACTGTATTAGAAAAGATGACCCTGTCTGCCCTCTTCTTATATAAGGATTACGTAAGTGAAAAAAATACCAAGTTGCAGACCAATATAGCTCTGTGAACTTCTCTGTATATTTGATCAAGCGTGTGAGCTACAGCAGATTAGAAAAGAGTTGTTTGGAATGAAAAAATGTGGATGAGCATGTGAGTCAAGGACAGGCAGCAGAGAAGGAGGCAAGTGGGGTTTACATGCATCTGCTGTGGTTTCAGAGGGAGAGGTCATTTATCAAATCATGGAGGGTTAGAAGTCGAAGCCATTTGGGCTGCAAGAAATGTATGTTTTTTTTTGCAACTTCCCTTCGCCACAGCTTATGATGAAAGTCTGGTTATTGCAGAGAATTAGTCTGAAAATATAAAGGGAGCAGCAGACATGATGAAGAGGATGTAGGAGTGAAGGTTTGACTCACAGAGTAGAAGGACTGCAGGAGCTGCTTCCACACTTGAAGGGCTTCAGTGACAGGGAAGCTGCTCTATTCAGCATTGTCAGCAGTTCTTCAAGCACAAGTGTGTGCTGCAAATGTGCATACCCACAGGGAATGAAAACTCCCGTGTTGTTGTTCCACAAAGCAAGGACACTATGCTAGAGAGGAGCAAAGGACAAGTGCACACATATGCTGTACACCTACTACTCAACGCACAGCAAGCCTGCAAGAGCTAATGAACTTCATGGTGATCACATTATACTTAATATGTGGCTGAATTAAATGTATTCAAAATCATGAACAAAAGTGAACTGTCACTGTAAATTTTTATCTATGTTACTCAAGTCTACCTTAAACATTAAAATATAATGAATTTATCTGTTGGTTGAGGAGGAGCCAAATGCTGGAGATATCATTAGCTGGGAGAAACTGGACATACAAATTATAACTACAACATGAAAACCGGTAAAACCAGAGACCAAAGTCTTTGGTTGGAACAATATGAACTTGTACGACTCTGCCAAACATTACAACTTGGCTTAAATAGATGGTTGCTTTTAAATATTAATCTAACAAAAAGCAGTAGGTGGGTTAGTAGTTTGAGCTTGCTTTTCAAAAATACTGCCTAGATCTGCCATAGTTCAGATTAAAACTGATAGCAAATTTACTAAAGAGAGATTGGTGTGGTCTGACCATGTCATTTTGTTTTTTCTGTCTTCATTAGAAACATTAAGGTGGAAGAAAAACATTTATGATTGCGTTCACCCAAATTTACAAGCGTGAGGGATATTCATCCAACCATCCATCCATCTTCCTCCGCTCATCTGGAACCGGGTCGCGGGGGCAGCAGTCTAAGAAAAAGATGCTCAGATTTCTCTCTCTCTCACGTCCTCCAGTTCCTCTGGGGAGACTCCAAGGCATTCCCAGGCCAGTCGAGAGAGATAGTCTCTCTAGTGTGTCCTGGGTCTTCCCCAAGACCTCTGCCCAGTGGGACATGCCCGGAACACCCCAGGGAGGCGTCCGAACCAGATCCGAGCCACCTCAATTGGCTCCTCTCGATGTGGTGGAGCAGTGACTCTACTCCAAGCTCTACCCCGGGTGCACAACCTTCTCACCCTATCTCTAAGGGAGCGCCCAGCCACCCTACGGAGGAAGCTCAGACGCTTGTTTCCGGGACCTTGTTATTTTGGTCAAGACCCAGAGCTCATGACCATAGGTGAGTACTGTTACAAAAATTGATAGGTAAAATTAAGAGCTTTGCTTACTGGATCGGGTCTCTCTTCACCACAACGGACTGGTACAGCAACTGTATAGTGGTGGACGCCACACCAATCCGCCTGCTGATCAGCTCCGATCTTCCCTCACTCGTGAACAAGACCCCAAGATACTTAAACTCTTCCACCTGAGGTAGGAGCACTCCACCCACCCAGAGAGGACAAACTTCTTTTCTCCGGTCGAGAAACTATGGCCTCAGACTTAGCGGTGCTGGCCCTCATCCCAGCTGCTTCACACTCAGCTGCAAACTGCCCCAATGCATGCTGGAGGTCCTGACTCAATGAAGCCAGCAGGACAGCATCATCTGCAAAGAGCAAAGATGAAATCCTGTGGTCCCAAACCAGACCCCCTCCGGCCCCGGGCTGCATCTTGAAATTCTGTCCATAAAAACTATGCCGACATTGCGGATCAAGCTCCTGCTTCAGTCATACAGAGACCGGGCAGCCCTCAGTAAGACTACCCGGACCCCATACTCCCAGAGCACCCTTTACAGGACACACGGGGCATGCAGTCTAATGCCTTTTCCAAATCCACAAAACACATAAGGACTGGATGAGCGAACTCCCACAAACGTTCTAGCACCCTAAACAGGGTGTGGAGTTGGTCCACAGTTCCACGACGAGGATTGAAACCGCACTGTTGTTCCTGGATATGTGGTTCAAAAATCAGACAGATTATCCTCTCCCGTACCCTGGTATAAGACTATCCCAGGGAGGCTGAGAAGTGGGATTCCACTGTAGTTGGGACACACCCTCTGGTCCCCCTTCTTGAAAAGGGGAACGCCACCTCTGTCTGCCATTCCAGTGGCGTGCCAGTTCCCAACTGCTACGCAATGCTGCAGAGACGTGTCAGCCAAGACACTCCCACAGCATCCAGAGACTTGAGGTACTTAGGGCGAACGTAATACACTCTTTGAGCCTTACCACCAATGAGCTTGACAATTACCTCAGTGACTTCAGCCCATGGGATGGACAGCCCCACCCCTAAGTCCTCAGCCTCTGCTTCCTCAAGATGAGGCGTACCAACAGGATTGAGAAGATCCTCAATGTATTCCTTCGACCGCCTGACAATGCCCCCAGTCAAAGTCAGCAGTTCCCAACCTGCACTGAAAACTGTGCCTGTAGAAAACTGCTTCCCTCTTCTGAGGTGTCGGACAATTTGCCAGAATCTCTTTGAGACCAACCGATAATTATTATTCTGTGGCTTCACTGAACTCCTCCCAGGACCAAGTTTTTGCCTCAGCAACAGCCCAGGCCACAGCTCGCTTAGACTGCCAACACCTGTCAGCTGCCTCTGAAATCTAAGCCAGCTAGGTTTGGAAGGACTCCTTCAGCTTGATGGCATCCCTTACTTTCAGTGTCCACCACCGGGTTTGGGGGTCTCACAAAAAGGACCAGAGACCTTGCGACCACAGCTACAAAAAGCAGCAGAGAGACTGGAGGTGGAGAACATGGTCCATTTGGACTCAATGTCACCAACATCCCTTGGTACCTGTTTGAAGCTCTCCTAGACGTGGGAGTTAAAGACTTCCCTGACAGAGGGCTCAGCCAGATTTTCCGTTTAGGTTTGCCAAGTCTTGCCAGCCCCCTTCCCCACAAGCAAAACCAACTCACCACCAGGTAGTGATCAGCGGACGGCTCTGCGCCTCTTTTTACACAAGTGTCCAAGACACACGGCTGAAGGTCACCTGAAACGACAAAAAAGTTGATCATCGATTTCCTGCTGAGGGTGTCATAATGCTGAGTGCATTGATGAACAACCCGGACAACCTTGTGTTGAATATGGTGTTTGTTATTGACAAACTATGACGTGCACAGAAGTCCAACAGCAAAACACCACTTGGGTTTAGATCAGGAGGGGCATTCTTACCAAACCAGGTGTGGCTGTCATTGCCCACTGCGTTGAAGTCCCCCCTGTTGGGGGACTTTCCAGTACCCCTTTGAGACACACCAAGAAGGTTGGGTTCTCTGAACTGCTGTTTGGCCCGTAGGCCGAAACCACCGTCAGAGACCTTCCCCCCACCCAAAGGCAAAGGGACACAACCCTCTCGTCCACTAGGGTGAACTCCAACACTTGGCAGCTGAGCTGAGGGCTCATGAGTAAGCCAACACCTGCTCACTGCCTCTCACTAAGTGCAATTCTAAAATAGTAGAGAGTCAATCCTTCTCAAGGGACTGAGTTCAGAGCCCAGGCTGTGCGTGGAGGTGAGCCCAACTATATCTAGCCGGTATCTCTCAACCTCCCACACAAGCTCAGACTCCTTCTCTCCCTTCCATGTCCCAAAAGCCAAGTTCCATAACCGAGGTTTGGGCTGCTGAGGCACCCACCTTTGACTGCCACCCAAACCACATTACACTGACCTCTTCTGAGTTCTCCTGCGGGTAGTGGGCCCACGTCATTTCTTTTAGGCTGGACCCAACCCGTGGCCCGTGGGAGGAGCTCCGGCCACCAGGTGCTCACCTGCGAGCCCCAACTCAAAGCCTGGTTCCAGGGGGGGGCCCTGGTGAAGTCAATCCGATTGACAACGTTACTGGATCTGTGTTTGGTCTTCGCATAAGGGTTTCTGAACTGCTCGTTGTCTGGCTCATCACCCACGACCTGTCTGCCATGGGAGACCCTGCCAGGGGCTGAAGCCCCAGACAGCATAGCTTCTGAGATCACTCAAGCTCTCAAACCCCTCAACCACATTAAGTTGGCGATTCGCAGAGGGAAGTGTGAGTGATAGTTTGCAATAAAAAACAAACGCAGTTCTGGGAAAAACTCAACACCTTTAAAAACAACACAAAAAGCAAACTGAAGTGTTTGGACTAACATCAACTTATTAATTTCAGCTCAGTAATGGAAGTCCATCTGAAAAAAAAATGAAAGTGACTGACATCAAGCAGAAAAATTGCCTCACACTGCATGGTCTCGCTGCTTTCAGAAATCATCCTTCACTACCACAAGTTTCTTAACATGCAGTTCAGATTGCTCATCGTTCATTAGTAATTCCCTACAGTACTTTGTTACAGCAAAAAGTAAAATGTTGATGTAGTACAAAATGTAGTGAGTTACTCTGACACTGTACCTCTTAGAGTTTCTTGTTATGCAAACATACTGACCTAAAGTAGGAAGAGCAGGTCAACAAGTAATTTGGTGCCAGTTGGAGGTTCCACCAGTCAGCAACAGCTATTTTCCAAACAACAGTTTTTTTTAGTTTTCCTTCAGTCAGACTTATATGTAGGTCAGAAAACTGGACACGATGGCCATTTACTCTACTGCATTAGCCTAATCCAGTTGAAGACAGCAGTGGAGCGGAGCCCCTCTGAAGTGAGGGCTGAGCAGCAGAGTGTAGCAAAGCTGCAGGTGGCTAGCTGGTAGATAAGGCAGCAATCTCACCAGGCAGAAATTTACCTAGTGAATGCACTCCTGCAAGAACACCAATCCATGTGCTATGAAGCACAAAGACTAATATCACAAAAGCTTGATGAGATATCACGAAAACATGGAATTATCAAAATGATTGCTGAATGTTTTTATTACTGTATAAAACATGTTTCATGTATTTTATTTTTACCCACAAGTTAAAGGAAAAAAATACCTATGAGTGTCATGGGTAAAATGTCACAGTTTTTATTTAGAAAGGATCTCAAAATATTGAAATCTGTATTGCAGAAATAATCCAAAAGGAATTGCTTTTAAGCATCAAGCAGCCTTACGGGAAACAGTGAGGAGAGGTAAATTGTCCAGGAATCAGCACCAAGCTGTTAGCGGTGGAGCTGTCGCAAATACATTTATTTTTGCAAGAAACCACACAGCAATAATTAATGGTTTTGTGGAGGACTTGTTTTCAATCGGACAACTCTGCAGCTGCATATAAATATTAATCGACATGGTATTTTCCTCCTGAATAAGAGTTTAGGTGTATTCTCCAGGAAAGCAGACATGAATGTGTGATGTCTCCTGCAGAAGCTTAAATGCTCACATTTAGAACTAGAAATTTTACTAATTGGATATGACTGCAGCTATAGAAACATGCAAATATCTACTGATGCTTTCACACCAGAAATGGCTTTTATTTTATAAGTGTAAACTCTCACTTAAACTCGGATGCAAAAAAGAGAACTTTGTCAGTTTTCAAACAAACACCTAGTTTAATTTGCAAGTGATGTTTGGTTTACAAAAGTGGGAATGCAGATACTTTTCAACAGACCAAACCATAAAGGTAAACCAGTGGGAGTGAGTGCTGTGCATTGGTAAGTTGCTCATCTACCCTTGAAATTTCTGTATAAAAGCAAACAAAACCACACTAAAGTGGACATTCTCTGCATTTCTCATTCAATTGAGCCAAATTATTTTTGTGTGGAAGCAGGCTTTAAAGGATATTATATTTTACCTCAAGTTAAACAGGCTTCTTTGGTGGGTTCGTGAAAGACAAAAATCCCGTCTTTCTGGTCCACTCTTACTGCAACCTAATGATAGAGATGGAACCACTGAGGAACTTGTATTGTTCAGGTGACACAAACATAAACACCGATTCTCAAATTTATTCTAAGACGTCCGAATGATGGCAGCAGCCTGCAGTAAAGTGCAACCATTCCTGCCTGGCACAAAAGACTCCCATTCAGTCTGTGACAGGGTGTCACACTACATGATTTATGACGGGTAATTATGGCTATGGAGGTGACATCATATCGCAGTCTCGTGCTCCCGAATGTATCCATGCTGTGTATATTGCTTCTGCGTGTGTGCATGTTCGCGTGTGTCTTTCTGACTAATTAGTTCTGCTGTCTGGATCCAGCAGCGGCTGTCTTTGTTTCTTCTGCACAACGGAAGACAAGGCATGTCACAACAACGCATCTCGCAGTTTCTCCAGACGTGCTGTAATGCACATGCTTTCCAACAAGCACACGTTTGTACAAGTGGGCCCTCAGGACTCGTCTTTTGCTCAAAATTTGAATGTTTTGTTTAATCAGATGCAAACAGATTAGACTTTTTTCACCCTATAAACAGAGAAAGAGCAGGCCCAGAACAGAAAGAGAGCAGAGGCAGAGATCTCTCACATTTCATGACAGAGTTAACTATCAGTTTACCACGGTCTGCGACTGGCAGCAGGGAGAAGTATACAATTAGAAATCATTACTCTGCCCCTAACTGCTGCTGACAGGCATGGGCACGACAAATGAGAAAATGGAAAGATTATAACACAATTTCTCTCTCCTGCACACACATGCTAATTCACTTGCCAGCTTTAAATAAATGCATTCATATAAACATGATTTGACAAGCCATGCCCCCCTCCTGGACTGGGGATGCAGACCGTGCAGAGAATACATTTTCCCTCCAATGTATATTTGTGTGTTGCTGAAGTCTTGTTCAATCCTTTGTCGACCTGGGCCATTCCAGAAACCCATCTTCTAAAGATTTTCCCAACATTAAATCAGTGCTGACCGAGCACTTTTAGGTTGTTTCGAGTGTTTGGATGATATCAAACTGCACATGTGAGTTGGTGACTGTGGGGCAAGTGGGAGTGCTGTTTATGAGCTGGACTGCAGGAAACAAAATAAAGAAAAACATAAGACCTTTTGAGTCATTGTAATGAGTAGCATTCTTACTATTTTTTTTCTTTCAGTGAATCAATCCCATTTTAATGTTTACTTGAAAGTATGACCATAGCGACAGGGCTTAATTTAGAAACCAGCTTCAAAAGTCCATTTTAAAACTTGAAACTTCTTGTAAGTCTGCAGAAAAAACTCAAAAAAAGCATTTACTTTGACTTGGTCACCTGAGATCAATCAGATAAAAATTGCCAAAAAAGTAACAACAGGTGTTATCCTTGTGTCTGACCGTTCGGATGTCTTTGCCTTTCAGCATGCTTTAGTAGGGTCAATTTCATCAAGAAAATTATATTGTTTGTAATATTTCTTATTTTCATAGCTCTTCTGTTTAAGGATCTCGAGTGAATGGCACATCTACCAAGCAGTTATGGGTCCATGTGACTCTGAGCTGTACTTAAAGCAAACTTTAAAAAAAAGCAATCCCGCCAAATTACAGAAATATCGTCTTCTGCACTGTCTTGTGTATAAACATCTTTGAGTGTGGAGAAAATCCAGTCTACTCATTTTAAAAGCAGAGATAGAAGCATGCCAAACCAAACATTAAAGCCTTCAGGAATGACTTTTGACAGAAACTCCACATTCATCATCCATCACTGATAAATGGCTGAACTGTGATCTCAGGTGAATCTGCTCTGAAAGTGTATCATCCTCAAACGGTGGAGAATTGTCCTTGAAAGCCATACTGGGGGTTTGCTTCTTGAAGACATTGCCGGTAGCTCAGAGATTCAAAAGCGGTTCTCAGGTTTTAATAATCAAAAGCATCTTCTCATCCTTCGCTCTCATGTGCCTCCACACTGAGCTTCACCTGCTTTGCTGCTCAGCAGGACAGCTGAAGGAAAGGACAAGACAGATTGGCATCAAGTCTCCTATTGCTTGGTTTCTTTAATCCTTCTGACATCACTGATCCACCAAGAACAAATCAAAACATCTGACCAGGAATTGTGATCAGTTTCATCACCTCCATCATTTAATTTGAGCTCTTTCCTAACATTTGTATCCTCATATGAGGCTGCAATCCTCCTCCTGGAGGTTTTTATGAAATTGTAATTAATTGTCTGCTGCCACCTCATCCTAGTTGCAAACAATAAAAGGCTAAATGGTTAAATGGGAATTTGGGGGAAAAGTGGTTTATTGTTCAGCAATGTTATCTGTGTTCTTTAGAAAAATCAGGTATTACAACAGATTAAAAACAGATGACTCAAAAACGGTTGTTTGTTCATGATGACACCAATAAGTCATGGTGTTTCCTCTTCACCAGATTCACATGGGAACCCATTGCAGGTGAAGCACCTGTAGAACCATTTCATGAATTAGTGACGTGGTGTTGGGCAGCAAGGCTTTGGAAATCATTATTTTAGCTCCCCCCATAAATGAAGAAAGCCTCAATCTACACCTCCCAAAAACGCCACCTCCAATACCCCACACATGCTTCAAAGCCTCGATCCGGAACATCACATCACTACAGAGTTGTCTTATAAAGCTTTCTTCCTATCTTTATTTATTTGTTGTCCTCCATGATGGCACAAACTCAGACAAGGTGGGCTTTGAAATATGACAACAGTCCAAACAGATGATGCAATCTGGCTTGTGCGACGGCAACACTGACAATTTAGAGATCTAAAATCCAGCTGCATGTAGGGCACCTTTCTTTATGCACGTCCCTCCTAATCTTCATGCACAGTATGTACAAGGAGATGAAAATGCACGTGAATGTGTCGCTTTTAAGTGTGCCATCAGTGTTCTCTTACACAACAAAGCGTTCTGCTCTTTGTAAACCAGGCTGTTCCATCTGCCACGTAAGCTTTGCAGATCACCATCCAAGAGGCTTCAGAACGTGTTGCTGTCTTCTCAAGCATACTACAGTACAACACCTTCCACTATGACTCAGAAGTCCTCTGTTATTTTCATGTGTTTCAGCAGAGTGCTGAACAATGTGTCCTGTATCTGCAACACAGTGGAGTGTGATGTCTGATCACACCGATTCTGGGGGGAGAATATGGGATTGAGTGTCTGGTCTAACACTCAAAAGCACAGATTCTAAAGGGTTGTAATTATTTCTGCCGTCTCTGCTTCTGTTATCCAGCTCTATCCCCATGGGAAGTCAACAGTCGGAAAACCAGGGCAGACATAATGGAACAAGGATGTGTATAAGATTAAAAATTATGATATTTTCTTTCTTTGTTTGACTGTGAGGAGGAATGGAGTCAGAAAAGGTGTTATTTTTGGTCCTAAACGTCACGCCATTTGAGGTATCAAGATGAAGAGGTTAAATTCCTGGTTGTCCAGCATTCAAATGAAAAAAATGCTTTAAAACGAAGGATTAGACATTGTAACTTTCAGAGAATTTCCTGTAAGGTAAGAAAGCAACAAATGCTGCTGTCATGTCGTCTGTGTGCTGCTGGGACAACCGTTTGTGCTGTTCACCAAGTAAACTCTAGAGCAGGGATGAGCAACTCCAGGCCTCGAGGGCCGCAGTGTGTGCAGGATTTCCAGATATCCAAGCCCTACTCATGACTGATTACCTGCTTCAGGTGTGTCCAGCCAATTAGAACATGCCAGATCATGGTATGTTGGAAAACATACAGGAATGCGGCCCTCGAGGCCTGGAGTTGCCCATCCCTGCTCTAGAGGCTTGTAACAAGTTAGTCTTCACTCACTTAACTTAAAATGCTCCAACAGAAAAGGTATAAACGCTTGTTTAGACATACCCCCTGTAACAATCCAACATCAGAACCGTTAAATCCCTTTCAGAGGCGGGGTTGCTGTTGGGCAAAGGCAGGGTAATACCTGGACATGTTGCCAGATTCCCAACCAGGGACAATTTTGAGATACCAATTCAGAAGCATGTTTTTGGACTGTATGCTATGCATGCACGGGAGAACATGCAAAGTCCACACAGAAAGGTCCCGGCTGGAATTTAAACCAGGGCCGCTGTGGCGCAGGAGTGCTAACCGCTACATCTCCATGCAATTCTCCATTTTGTTTGCTTCACAGCCATGGTTGCACTAGTGTGACCACTCTCACTATGAAGAGTGCATCCTAACCAAGGCAGCAGATGATAACAGGACACAGCAGATCATGTCTGGTGTGTCTGACCTTTCACCTTTGACTTGATTTATTTAATATTTAATGATTTATTGAAGATTTGGGTCAAATGGAGACGAGTCTGTTTGGCTTCAGTTTCCATTGAGCTCCTCAAAGCTTAAACAGTCCTTAACTTCCTTCATCACTTTTTTCGTTTTTGTGTAGTTGCTGAATCAACACTGCCATCAATCTTGAATTCCTGGGTTGCCTCGAGCAGAGTCAACATGTGCATTTATTTAAGTAGCCGCTTAGCTGGCAAACCCGATGCGTGTGATAGTGTGTGAGCGTGTTGCAAAGACTGATGTTTGCTGCAAGAGGCAGCTCTTCGTTAGACAGCCGTGCTGATGTGTTTACAGCAGCGTTCCATGTTGTGATCAGTCAGTTTGAGTCAGTCAACAGTTTCTCTGCAGATGGGAGTTTAACGGGGGCGCTGCCCTTTTCATCCTGCCGGGAGCCCTGAGGGCAAAACTGTCCCTCTGCAGTGCCAGACGCCACTTAGCCCGCACTGACTGTCCACTTTACTCGCAGTAATGTTCATCTGTCTGCTCAAGGCCCCACCCATAAAAGCATAGACAAAAGGACTGAAGACACACAAACTTCCTTCGCGGGTTCCTCCAAAGGTTCCTTTAAAGTTACCCTTAACGTTGCCATTGACAGTGGTTCCTTAACATGTTTCTTCAAAGGTTCCTGAATTGCTGAACTGTGCTTGTGAGAAGCTTAAATATACCAGCATACCAGTGACACTTCTCCTTATTGACTTGGCAGCCAAAGGGGACCCTATTTTTAAGATCCTGAATAAAATCACAGCAAAATCTGAGAGTTCAGAAATGAATTAGAATCAGATTTATTTGTACCTAAAATGTTTTTATGTCGTTTACTAAAGAAATGTTATCTTGTAAGAAGAGAAGTTAGATCAAATCAAAAGGAAAAAAACAGGAATTTTGATGAGCTACAAAAAGTAAAAAAAAGAAAATTTACGTAATTGTAAAATAGTCACATAAAGAATCTCTCTGTGTTATTTTTGAATAACAAAACAATAACATGAGTCCCATCAGCTCAGCTGTAAGCTGTAATCTCGGGTTAAAATCACATTATTTATTAATTCCAGTAAATAGATGAAGAGGTCTAGACTTCGTGGAAACATTTCTGCTGTCTGTGCTGTGGTTCATTGTAGGTTTGACAGTAAAACAATCTTGTTAGTAACTCTTTAAGTAATCGTTACATTTCTGTTCAGCTGTGGAGCAAACGGTTATAAAATTTGATATCAAAACTCAAACACTCAATGTGAAATGTTTAAATCTGGGCCTCTCATTAGATTATTGCCCTGTTCTTTGTTTTACACTCTTCCCTTTTCTCTTTAATAATGACTTATGAAATTGGTCATTTATTTAATAAATTTTTAAATATACCTGAATATTTAATTTTCCTAAAGAAAATCTTTGACCAGGCAAACAAAACAAAAATATGTCATTTGTACACAAAGTCAACTAAAACAAAGTATCAAAATAAATATAGAGTTGCCTTTTGAAGCTTTAAAAACAGGGGGAGCTGCTTTAATGGCAAGTTTAGAAGCTAATTTCTTTTTTGTTGAAAGTCCAAATTTAAAGGATGAAAGCTATTCTCTAAAAATGTGTGGAAGTCAAGGATTAAAAAATACAACTTTTTGTAGTGCTTTTTTGTCTTTGTTAAGGCCTAAGACGCTTCACAGTCCCATTCATCTGTGCGCACACACACATGCACACACTGATGGTGGCAAAGCTGCCATGCAACATGTTAACCAGACCACCAGGAGAAATGTGGGATTCATCGCTTTGTCCAAGTACACTTTGGCTTGTGAGCAGGAACCGAACCAGCAACCTTTCCATAATGGTTGACCGCTCTACCCCTGTGTCACAACTGCTCCCTGTGTGTGAAGGACTCTTCACTTCTTAGGACATTTTGAAAAGATTGAAAAGTAAAAGATTGGTAAAAGCCACAGTATTTCATCGCAGACACCTCGAAGCAGTTGTAAAGCGTGGCTCATTGGTTATTATGGTTATTATTTGTGACAGATCATCTGGTCAGCAGTTGGATCATGGGGATCAGACTTCTAAATTCTGCTGACTAAAGTTCCTCAGAAAAGCTGAAAAGATTTCCAGCTTTATGAAGGTCCAATCAAAGTGCGGCTTTCAGTCTGATTCAAATGTCTGTGTATTTTTTTTAGAACTCATTTCTAAAGTTTTAAATAAATTGAACCAAAAAGTTGATGCTTGAACCAAAGCTTTTGAATTTCTTTTCAAAGTGTTTTCTATGTGTGTTTTTCTTAATTGTATTTGCCATATGTGCGTTTGAATTGCCTTCACATAGCAGCCATATGACTTTTGGCCGGCTGCTTTGACTCGATCTTGTCACACTCACTCAGCTTCAGACGAACCACAAACAAACGGCAGTAATCAGCCATGAAGGTTAAGTGTGCGGCGCGCTCATGCATGCGCCTTTATGTGGGTCAGTGTGTGAACGGGGTCGGCACCAACATCCCTTTTTTATTGCTCGTTCGGACCCGGAGCTTCACTCTCTCAGAGAGTGGAACCCTGTGGAACAGTGCAGACGTGGGGGGCTAGTGTCTGGACTTTGGGATGCAGTGATGACCATGAGCTTTCTCATTATGAGTCTGAGTTGTCGGGAGAGCTGAAGGAGACCATGCCCTCTTGAAAAACAGAGATGAAAATAATTATGATTGTCTCTTGTGGAGTTTGCCGTAAATTGATACATGCTAAATACTGTACCTTTGGGCTGCCTGTCTGCATCTGAGTCGTCACATGTATTAGACAAATGAACGCATCCAGAAGGAATTAATTGGATTTGGGAGCAGTCTCCCGCACAATCCAGCAGGACAGACAAACACTCCCCAGCAGACACACACACACCCCCACACACCTCCTTTATTCCAGTCATGCCTTGCAGAAATGTCTGCCACCCACTCTCTTTGCCCACCCCGCCCTGATGTATCGGTCTGCGTCCCTTATCCCTCCAACACACACAAGTGTGGTGATGCTCCCCAGTGGATTCAGCATCTCTCTTGGATACAGCGTTGCCATGGCAGCCACGTTTTCTGCACGTGCAGAATCAGACAGAGTAATGGGGGGCGGGAAAGAGGCCACTCCTATCAATTCACTAGCTGGCTATTGATTTGCAGTGTGCTGTGGCACACTTACCTACAGCGAGCACCCCGTATATGCATGCTTTTGCTCAGCATCAGAAATCAGATTGGAGAATTTTTTTAAAGGAAGCAATTTTTTTTTGACAATCTTTGCTTATTTCCTGCAATTGTAATGCAACTAAAGGTCAATTATGAAAAAACACCAACAACGAGCCACATTTTTCAGTTCCAGCTGATTTTATTTCCTTCTTGAAAGAAAGAAAAAACAAATAAAAAACAATCTGTACAGAGGTTTGAGAGGCAGTGATTGACCCAAACATTGGCTGGTTTTGAGCAAAAAACATCAAATAATATTGGCATGATAGGACAAAACATAAACATATACAACATATTGCACAAATGAAAACAAAAAAGACAGTAGAAAAACAGATTATGACTTTTTTTAACCCCTGGACCAAAATCTTCTTCAAAATAAGAATGTCCAAAAATGGCTGTCCTAGTGCCTGTCATTGTTCATCATCATCAAACATAAAAACACACCATCTTTGCTTATAGTACAGTCAGTTTACATAAATATCTTAATGTTATTATTTTAAAAATCTTAAACACAACAGCTATAGCTACATATACCTGAATCTGAAATACAAATGCTATTTGCCATGCCATAATATAGGAAAACAATTAGCCTGGTATACTTAGCCAACAGGTACAGAAAGGTAAAAAATTTTTTTTTTCCTTTTTTTGCAGTTTGTGCAATAACAGATGAAGCACTTCATACACCTCCTCCCTCCAAAGTTTAGGCAAAAAGTGGAATGAGTGTGAAATTCCATCCAGTGGTTCAAATCAAATCTATCTTAATAAAAAGCTAGCGACATAAGAAAGCACACAGAGGTATTAGCTCTATCCAAACAGTGACTCTTGGGGATCTTTCACTCTAGATGTATGTGGAGCTGAAACAGTCACCACTCAGACTGAGAGCCTCAGTGATGCTTTGTTTACTTGGCTTGTGAAACTGGAGTCATTGTCCCATTAAGAAGCATGTGGGTAAATACTGTAAACACTGTGTGAGGTCAGATTGTGCCAAACAAACTCCCCCATCCTCTCTCTGCACGTCTTAACAACAAAATAGGATGCAAGTAACAATGCTGATGGCTGCCCGCTCGCCCCGCCCACCCACGTGATTCTATAGATTTTGTACAAAAATACAAGTAGAAAATCATGACACACTCAAAGTCTCCTGAAAAATGAGTCGACACTTTAAATAAGATACACTTCTAGCCCTTCCGCTCGCTGGATACAGACAGGTGTTATGTGCACAAACACAAACGAGACCTGTACAAAAACAATACTTCTATGTATAAAAAAAGTTTTGGCTGTATAAATACATTGATATAAAAGAAAAACAAAAAGCATCTTACACAGGAACTACAAAGTTGAAGCTCTATAAGCAAAAAGAATGCGCATCGGAAAACATTGGTCCTGAATTGTGCACTGAGTGATACAAAAAGGTTTCTGAAGTTTTCAGCCAGTCTTTGTTTTTGCATCCTGCCGTTGAGAGAAGCTGGTGATAGTGAACTGTGTCCCAGGGTCACACATTTTGCGTAAATACGCAGAAATGGTCAGTTACGCATTGAATAAAAAACAGAATCCTCCTCATCTTGGAGGGCATGCGTGCTTGACGGAGTGGGGGGGGGGGGGGGGGGGGGGCGCTACACCTGAATAGCAACATGATGGTTGATGTGAATCAGTTGGGTTTTTAAAGAGAAACCCGACGAGACGAGCTCCAAGGTCCGTGTTCCGGACGCAGAGGTTTAAAAGTTCGATCTCCGTCCTCCACCCCTGCGGGAGAGGGTTGAACGTTGACGCTTCTTGCGTACATTCACTCCTCCTCTGTGTCCAGATGCAAAACTAAGCTCTCCCCCATGTCTGCGCCCTCCCGTCAGACGCACAGGGAGTCTGGGCGGCGGGTGCCTGGACTTTAATGTCCACTGGCAACTTTTTTCCCTCCAGTTTTCCTCTCCCTCATTCAGTGAACGAATTAGAGGGAGATAGTGACGCGCACGTTTGGCGCGAGAGGGGGTTAAAGAGTTCAAACGGGGTCATTTCAGTAGGTGAACACCAGGTTGGAGATAGTGGACTCCAGCCACTCTCCCGAGATCATCTCGCTGACTTCAGGGGTGCAGTAGTCGGAGAAGTCAAAGTGGGATCCCGCCCCGCACTCCCCGAAGCTCCAGTCCAAGTCCCGGTCCAGCTCCGCGTCTGAGAGGCCCGTGCCGCTCAGAGACATGCTCTCGAACCCGGGGCTGCGGCTCAAGTCGGGTCGCTCATCTTCAAACTCTTCGTCAGACGAGGACGATACGGATGAGGACGAGTGTGCGGCTGACGGCGTTGGGGAGGATGCGCGTGCGTACCTGAGCCGCGCGGTGTGTGAGGACTCGCTGGAGCGCGGACTCTGCTCCTCGTACAGGCTCAGCGGGTCGCTGGACTCCGCCGAGCTGCTCAGGGTGGGACTGGCCGGGACACCCACGGAGGGCGGGTCACTCTCCAGACTGCCCGTGCCACCGAACACGTGGGCGCGCCTCGGCTCTCCTGTCCGCTTCTCCGGGATCTGCCGGGCCCCAGACACTGACCTGGATTTGAAGAGTGCCTGGTGGTCACCGGGGGACGCAGACTCCGGTCCAGAGGCGCTCCTAATGCCTCCCTGTTTTTGCGTCCTGCTCGCGCTCTTGGGCGCAGGGCTCTTCTTCCCGCTGATCTTGGTGCTGCGCTCCCCGTTCTTCTCCGTTTGCTTGTTTGTTCCACTTCCTGTCTTGACCTTCTTTCTCGGCCGGTACTTGTAGTCTGGGTAGTCGGCCATATGTTTCAGTCGGAGGCGCTCAGCCTCGCGAATGAACGGGATCTTGTCGGCGTCTTTGAGCAGCTTCCAGCGCTTCCCCAGCCGCTTGGAGATCTCTGCGTTGTGCATGTCCGGTGACTGCTCCATGATCTTCCGCCTCTCGATCTGGGACCAGACCATGAACGCGTTCATGGGCCTCTTGATATGCCCGGTGGGAGTTTTACACCAAGCCAAGTCGCTGCGCTCCCGGGAGGACGGGGACCCTGAAATCGGAGAGGAGTCCATCTCCAAGTCCATTTCTCCCGTGTCCGTGGAGTCCCCGCCAGGAGAGTGAGCGTGCGCGCTCTCCGTCTGGCTCACATGCTGCACCATCTCTGAGTGGAAGCTCTGTTCAGAGAGCTCCTCTGACTTCAAACTTCAAATGTGGGGGAAAAAACTCAGAACAAGATCACTCTTGGAGTTCTGAAAGAAAAAAAGTTCAGCCAAGTCTTCTTTCTGCTGCTAATCAGTCCAGTGAAAGCTCTAAACTTTTATCAGCGCACTTTCAAAATCATGAAAATAATCTCCCCCCTAAAAAAAACCGTTTTGACATCAGCTCTCAACTGCCAGTTCGACTGAAAACCCGCTCTGCGAGGCAGAAAACGCGCCGCTGTGCGCAACAGTCCCTCAGGTGAGCCTGGTTGTCTGCAGCGCAGCTTGTCTGTGCGGTGGGGGGACCATGTGGTTGAATGGAGCGGCTGCGCTTTCTCATAGTCTCTCGGTGTCATACGGCTCTACAGCGTTACTGTAAACACATCAGCAAGAACCTCACCCATTTATAGTCTCCTCGCCAGACGGCCGACCCAATCAGCTTCTGTCTCCATAGTCATTTTTTAGGTGAAGCCCCTCCCCTGGTCTCCAATTGGACAAATAAAAGAGGGAAATAATAATAATAATGTGCGATCAGGATCCTTGTATCTGACCTCATTCCTCTCAGATTCACTCCAAGGAAGAGGAACTTGGAGCGTGTTTGTCTCTTCATGTGTGCTCTAGAAGACTGCCAGTGTCCTTGTCCTGCAGTGGAAGAAGTTCCCCCGGCTATAAATAGGCAACTAAAATCTGATAATGTTTGGTGGTAAGGAAAAGCTGAGGAACAAACACACAAAGATGAGCCATAACATGTTTTGTCAGTCTGAGAGCAGTTTGTGTGCAGGGAAGAGGCGGGAATTCGCCCAACCTGCTATTTACAAACCATTGCAACATCAGATCCCAACCTGACATCATCCAACAGCGTGGAGGGGAGAAAAAAAAAACAAGACTGGATGATGTTTTTATTTACAGCAAACCGCACACCAGAAAAGCCACGAGGAAGGTTGTGTGTCAGAGCCACAACAGCAGGAAGGTGGGAAAGCCTCACACCAGCAGCAGATTCCAGCTTTACCCTGTCAGGTCAAGCCACTTTACCGCTAGATGTCAGGCTAGAGCCAAAAGCAGAATGGTAAACACACACATGCTGGCGTGTTAACGTGCAGCAGATCTGTCTCCATTCTGTAATCGTCTGCTGTCATTAAATCAAGCAGGTGATGTCATCATGAAGCTTGACTTTGAACTGAGGACATTATAGGAAGGGGTAACATTTTTGTAGGCCTGCATCTCTGTTCACTGTTATCACTTCATTCAACTTTCAGTCAAAAAGCCTCCATCCATTTTTCTGTTTACATAAATAAGGCTGAGCTACTTCTATGGCTGGGGGATAAAACAATAACTACCTTTTTTTGAGATATAACTTAATCTTGAAAGTAAAATGAGTCTATCGCAATATACTTTAATTTTGATGGGTCTGAAATTCACACTCGTCAGTCGCGAGCATTTTCTTCTCTTTTTCTATTAGCTCTTCTTCTGGTGAATTTCTTTCGCTCTCTGTTCCTCTACCATCTGCACGAGAGGTAAACAAAACGCACTTGACGCGAGACACAACGCCCCCCCCTGTGGTCACGTATGATGCTAACTACCTGTTCTGTGTGTCTTGTGTGATCACAGACCGGTTTAAAGTCAGACAGTATTTTCACGGACTGGCCTTAAAGACGCACCGATTAAATACAAGATGAATTCATAGGACATTCATAAAAACATTACTTTCTAAATATTAACAGACTTGAATCCACTGTTTTAGCAGTGTCTGTGTAGCATAACAGAGTCTGTGATTCACTGAAAACTGTGACCTGTCAGATGTTGTGCTCAATCCTCCTTAAAGCTGCAGCTTTAATTTAAATAATGATATGTAATGACAATAACCAGAGAAATGTAACTGTTTTTTAATTTAATTTAATTTAAAAGGAGATCACCTGGAGGTAGAATTTGAAATATCTGTCCTTGTTTTCTCAGCATGTTTGAATTTGAGTTTACAGTTAGATGACAATAAAGATGTTTTTATACCATTTATAAATTACTTTGATGTTTTTGCATTTTCGTAGGGAAAAACAATCACAACATTTTTAGTAAAACGTCTAAGATATTTTTGTGTAAAATACTTTTATAATTTTGTTGATAAAATATATGTTTGGCCGGCCAACTAAGTTAAATATTGGTCTCTGTGTGGAGGTATTTCAGTTATTTAAAATCCGACAAAAAACAGAGTAACATGCACTGTAAATTGTGCAGAAGCAGTGTAAGTGAGCATGCTCAATCTCTGAAATAAATGATCATTCTCCAGCAAAAACAACAAAGTTAAGACATGCACAGCAGCAACAGTCTAAACTATGAGAAGAAATTCAGAGAATTTGCTTTTAGTTACTAGCTTTAGTTCCTAGCTTCATCATCTTCATCATCTGGGGGTGCAGCAGTAGGGCGGTTGGCCCCCGGATCGGAAGATTGCAGGCTCAGTTCCCGCCTCGCCCGTCCATGTGTCGAAGTGTCTCGGGCAAAACACTGAACCCCAAACTGCCTCTGGTGGAAGGTTGGCACCAGTGTTCGGCAGCGGAGCCGCCATCAGTGTGTGAATGGGACGGTGACTGTAAAGCGCCTTGAGCCGTCAAGGAAGGTAGAAAAGCGCTATATAAGTATACGCCATTTACCATTTAGCTTATTTACAGGATGTTGACTAAAATGTTCTGTAAACTTTGAAACCATTGGAATTTATTTGTAGAATTAATGCTTGTCTTTAAATGGAACTGATCAAGCAGTTTAGTGTTCTGTTTCGTTTATGAAAGCATTTCAGTTTAGTTTGTCATATATCTGCCTTTTTGAGGTTCTAGGGGAAAAAACAGTTGCATCATGTTCCTTCAGTGCATCTGTTATGTTTTAAGTAAGGTAATGCATATTTGTGTGAACACAGAATGTTCAAATTTGACAGATATATTTATTTGGTTAATATCTTGAGATATATCATTATCGCCTGATGTAAAAAAAACAATATTGTGATATGAAAAAATTCATTATCGCCCAGCCCTTGCTACTTCCTCTGTTTCTGTCTTTGAGCTGTGCCCATAACAAGCATGCACCTGCCCTTGGATTGGCTTCTTATCTCTGAGCTGCCCCAGGCTTAATGTGCACGAACACACAGAGTTTGTTTAAACAGGTGTCACAGGTATACCTGTAACCTTATCTGATGTGCGAGAGGCAGCTGTCAGGTACCTTTCCACTGGTGCCGGCTGATGCCCCGCTCGACAGAGCCAGGATCCCGCAGGATGCTCGCACCACCGCCACATGACATGGTGTCTCGGGGGGGGCAGCAGAGGGCTGCGGCACGAGTTGGGTGACTGTTGTGATGATTGTTTATGAAGTTTCAGAATTTGGTGATAAAACATTGACAGTGCAAACCGCCAGGCAGCCTGGGGCTGGAGTGCCTTCTTCTCAGAGAGCAGAGTTTATCTGTAACCAGAGCCTTCATGACCAAGCTGGGAGCTGAAAACAAAAGCTGGGGAGTGCAGCGGTCAGTGTGTTGTAAAAAGTGACTTGTGAGATTAAAGAGGGGGATGTCAGAAGGCAAAGAGATGCAGGCAGCTGTAGGGAGGAGTAGGAGGCACGTGCAGGCGGGTGTATCACAGGCACAGCTACTCATTACTGCGTACTTGCCCTTTTTCAACCGCCGAGGAATGACGCGTTGCTTTGACCTGCCTGCTCGTCATCCCCAGGGGCTAGACACAATGAGGCCTTTGTGTGTTTGTGTTTGGCTTTAACTGAACTGGAGCTCTTCCAAGGATTGAAAGTTTGAGAAGCAGTGGGAAGTCCCCTCCACCCAGCAGTTAAACAGAAAAGTGAGGAGTAAGCACTGATTTGCATGCACACACTCTCTCCTGCTCCTCGCCTGTGACTCATCCACAGGCAGTCTGTCCCCTGGTGTTTTGTGTGGATGTGGCAGACAGTGCAGGTGGCCATCTCACCAGCTCACCCAGCAACTGTTGTCAGTCCTTACACAACAACCAGGACGGGTATTTTTAGGTTATGAAACCATCATTTTCAAAAATGTATATGTAAACTGAAATGTACAGCTATTTAATGAACAGCAGTTTTTAAGGAAGTCCAGCAAAGATTTTCAACATCAGCCTTCAAAGACAGTGGTTTCTGTTTTTCTGTTAACCTTGCCCTACATACTACTGTTTGCTGTCTCATGTGTTTTTCTAAAACAAGAAGCTGCAGAGGCCAAACCAGGCCAGTGTCCTCTAAGCTGTGGACACTCCTTCTTTTTTTTTTTTTTTTGTCTTTTCAAAGATTCTGGTACATAAGTGATCTCTGTTGAAAGCATGTTTAGCATTTTAAAACTGACCTCAAAATGATTAAAGAACTAAGAGATCAAGAGATGACCCTCATTCTGACTTCAGACAAAACATACAACTTAAGAAGGAACCCATTTTAGCAAATTCCAAGCTATCGGCAGGTACATTACACGAGTGAGGAAAAGAAACTGATAATCGTGAAAAACTTTGGAGAACTTTTAACTTTGACTACAAGTCAGGATATTTGGAAGCAAAAACCTAAGACATGACACTACACTGGTCTTGTGTAGGATTCTGTCATTTGATCAACAAATTTACAGAGTACACCAGAAAAAGAGACAACAAATCAGACAACTGGCAATGTTGAGGCAAACTGGAAAAAAGAACTTTCTATTTGGTTTTTTAGATGCAAAAAAACCCCAAAACAAAACCAAAAAAAAACAACCAGGCCACGCCCCTCATATTCCCTTGATTTGGCAGAACGGTGGCACAGTAGGTCAGATGGTCGTTATGTCATGATGGTGCACACAAACTCACAGTTTCACTGCCCAACAGAGTCAAGTTTGCATTGGAAAACCCTGGATAAGTCAGTCACGCTGCACAGTCAAATAAGGGAGGCGCACACATGCTGTGCACAAAACCAGAGTCAGTCACTTTGGGAGCAGCTGCACTTTTACAGGATGCTCATTGTTTTTAAGGGAGAGAGTCTGAAAGCAAGAGGAATGGGGAACATGAACGAGTGGAGTCAGAAGATCCACGGGTCGTCAATGAAGTTCAATCGTCCACCGGAGAAAACTGGAACTGGACTCAGTCTGGTTCCGGATGCTTTAGTTTTTTTTCTCAAAAATCTGGATCTGTAAGAGGAAACAAAGCAAAGAAAATAACGCAAGAGAGTTTGGAGTTTGCTTGGCGGCGATTATGGAAAGAGATGTATTGAAGTTAGATATCTGAACGGGGGAAGACAACAGCAGAGTGTGACTTTAGTGTGCGGCAGAAAAGAAGCGATCTCTGCATTATAACATTTTCGTCCACGAGCCTCTTTTTCGCAAAAAAACTAACAACTTCCAGGTCATGTCTATGCATCTGCAGCACACGCAAATAATAAATACTAACTCAACCCCCCCAAAGTACACAAACACCCTGCGACCCCTCCTCTTCATGTTTGGAAGGCACATCCTCCTCCTGGGTAAGTCGTGTCAGGCGGGGCTGGTCCTGTCCTCATATAGCCCAGGGAGCGCTGTCCTCAGCTCGGGCACGCAGGCAGCCAGCGAGGGGGTCGAGCAGCTCTGAGGCTCTCTGCAGCTCCAGACAGACTCCAGACGCACTGACCTACATCAGCCTCAGCCAGACAAGGAGAGAGACTGAGAGCAAGGGAGAGAGATGATTGGGTGGGGGGGTTGAGAGGATGGGCGTGAATGATGGAGAGATGCTCCAGCATGCAAGTGGGAGGAGAGAATGGGTTAGAACACCGTCACATTGTTCTAAAAAAGATTTATGTGAAAAAAAAAGAAAAAAAGGCAAGGCTTTACAAGAACTCGCAGAGAAAGACTCAAGGTTAAGCTCTTTCACCTGCATCCTCGCTTCACTTTTACATTTTTCCCCCATCACTCCTCTCCATGGAGCCTTTCTCTTTTTTATCTTCTCTTTCTCAGTTCAGTTCCATTTTCATCAAATGCCATCACAAACGTCTCTCACTGGGGGGATAAGTCCATAGCTAGCTGTCTGCTTATCTGAACGCTCTTGGAACCAGAGAGGAGGTTTGCCTGTGAAGGCAAGGTTTTGGTATCGTTTGTTCTGCTGTTGTTTACATTCACCACCTTTTCCTTTATTTTAAGTACTTATTAGTCTCTGAAAACAATGGGACTTGAGGACAGAGACTTGAGACTTACCTGTGGCTTGCAAAACCATGACTTGGTCCCATCTCTGCTTATTAGTCTCTGAAAATATTGGGACTTTGTCTCTCTTCATCTCCCTGACAGCACATCTTCTGACTGTTTGACTTTGGGAGATCCTTTCTCTCCAGTAACTTTGCTAATACTAAATACAGAGTACCAATAATGACAAACATTTCTCTCCCCAATGGCTTACATGGAGCCTCTTAAGTGTTGGAAATCTCAAAAGCAGTAGGTCTGACAACAAAAATCCTACAGAGGGTTTCAGAGGGGTCCGTTGGCGCCAGGGAATTAGAGGAATGGGTCACAACAAACAAACAAAAATAGCTAAATCATCTTGAGAGGGTTGGTATGATACATCGTTAAAAAATCAAAACGAAACACTGAGATGGGTGCTAATTTTGAACAAAGTTTTAGAAGGGAAAATATCCACCCTGACACCTCTAAAATTCCAGTGCCCTACAATTTCACTGAATACATCAAAACATCTCATCATTAGGGAGAGTGTTCTTAAACTCCATGCACAAAGGCTCTAGCTGATTTAAACACAACATTTTTACTTTGACCTGTGGAGGCAGATTCTGAGGCAGATAAACGTTTTTTTCAAGGTTTTATCCTGTCATTTAAGCTTTTTTCAACACACTTTATCCCAAATTGTTCCAAAAAATAATTCTTTTTTTCTTTCTTGCCATTTTTTTCTTCTCTCACCATTTAATAATTTCTTCACCTTATTTTTATCTCTGCTTTTTGGACTACATTACTGCAGTCACTCCACCTAACCATCTGTCAATCTGACACCTCATCCTTCCCTCATTCAGGAACAAACTCCAAGATAACTAAACTCCTCCACTTGGAGCAGTAACTTCCCACCTACCCAAACCACCTTTTTCCCTTCAAGAACCACACTCTCCAGTATGAAGGTGCTAATTCTCATTCAAGCTCCTTCACACGTACAGTGATGTGGACTAGTGCCCATTGAAGATCACTGTTCACCAACAGAACATTTACAAAAAGCAGAGATGAAATATCGTGGTCCCAAAATCAGGTCCCCCTTTAACTTCTGCCTGCGCCGAGAAATTCTCTCTGTAAAAATATTGAATAGAGCCAGTGACAAAAGGAATCCCTGTTGGAGTCTGTGACAGAGTAGTATCTACTTGTCACCTGTTTGTTCATCACGTTTAGACATATCACAAAGGAGCAGAACAAACACAATATGTTTAAACTTGTTTATTGAGTTTTGTTATGCTTCTCACCTCCTCTTCCAAGTGCCCAAAGGGCAAAATGGTGGCCAAGGCCTTCACTTCCTGTTTAAGGAAGGGCACAGGAAGAGGAAGGGATTTGGATTTGTTTGTTTGCCTTTGGGTTTGTAATGATTTGGGTAGTTTGTTTATTTATGTCTGTTTTGTTTACAGGACTTTGAATGTATAGTTTCAAGACACTTTTGGTCTGTCTCTTTTGTCTGTCTTATGCTTATTTATTGTATTGTTGAAGCACAGGTACCATTCAACAAAGAAGCCAAATTTGCGATAGTCTTTCTTGATCAGAAGTTTGATTATTGGCCAAAGTATTCAGTGCATACCTTATCAACCCCTGGAGCCTAATCTTCAAGGAGTCTTTTGACTACCCCTGTGACTTCAGTCTCGGTGATGGATTTGCTCACTGCTTGGTCCTCAACTTTTGCGTCCTCAGTGGAAGGCATGCAGGACTCAGGAGATCCTCAGAGTATTCTTTTCGCCTCTGAGCAATGTTCCCTATAGCTTACCAGCTTCAATATAGACAGTTATGGCCAAGCTTCTTCCTTTTGAGGTGGCAAATGGTTTGTCAGAATTTCATTGAGACTGATCAAAAGTCCTTTCAGACTCAAGATTTTTCCTCTGACATTGCCCATGCTGCATGGTGCTTGTCAACTGTTTAGAGACATCCAGAAACCAGCCAGGCTTGATATGACTATTTTTTTTAGTTTGACAACACCCGCTACTTCCGGCATCCACTGCTGGGCTTGTGGTTTGTCCCTTGGATTGGCATCAGACCTTGTGGTGACATCTTTGAACACATTAACAATGGAGGTGGACATCATGGTCCTATCAGATTAAATGTATCCCGCCTCTCTCAGAACCTGGTTAAAGCTCCCCTAGATTTGGGTTGAAGACCTTCCTGACAGTTGGTTTAGCCAGGCATTCCAAACAAACTCTCACTGAACTTTTGGGTCTGCTAAGCCTTCTCCTCTGCCAGCAAATTTAAGTCACCACCAAGTGGTCATTAGTTGAAAGCTTGTAGGTTTGTTAAGGTCACTACCCACCTCTACCAACAAGTGAGATGTGACATTCACATTTCCAGCTATACATTTTAATGAAACTTCCAAAAGGGGAAAGATAGTGTAGGTAGCTTCTTCTGTCGTTACTGACTTTTTTTGGTCAGCATGTTAGTTTCTTTATCTTTTGTTTGCAGCTCTGTCATATTTAGGCTGAGTTCGTTGTAAATTTTTAATGACTTGGAGACTCTGTTTTTGAATATGTTTCATGAGTTCTTAACAAAAATCTTTTTTTCTTTTGAAATACATTCTGAAGAGTTTTACATGCTAAATCCCTTTCTATGAGAGTTTATGATGAAATTACATTTATTAAAATGTTAATGTAAAATTCTACAAGATTTTTATTTTATATTGAGAGAGCAAACGTCCTTGATATCATTTTAAAATTGTTTTTTTTTTTTTCATGAAAAGCACACATCTTTAAATGAGAAAATTGAGCCTTTGGCAGTTCTGTTGGGAGCTGTAATGACAGCTGATCTAAAAAAAAAAACAATTATATTGAGATTTGGAAGCCTTAACAGCTAAAATATGTATTTTTAATTCAAAATAAACAAATGGTAAAATTTCTGTGCAGATGATTTTGAATGAATGAAATGAAATTAAATTAAATCCATCCACTTGAATCGGATAAACAGGAGCAGCTTTAAATCTCTGGATTTCCACTAACACTCCCTGCTTGTGCTGGTGCACTTTTGCCAAGTCAGACCAGTTTCTGCTTCCATGTAAAAATAGAAAACTCATTGGTTATGTGCTCGTGTGTCCCCTTCCATCTGGTGTTTCTGTAACATCTGCCCATAAATCCTTGGCTGCATGTATGCCTAGCTCTCCTACAGTAAATCTGACTGTTTTCTCAGAACTATGGGGTGTGTTTTTCCCATTGCGTGTCACATTTGCATGTTCTTTTGTCCAAATCTGCCTCTCACGAGACATCCAAAGTCACAACGCTTTAAACTCCCTGACCTTCTGTGTGCTAGCTGGAACAAACTAAAGGCACTTCGCATCTTTATTCCCCCAAAAAATGTTGGGAAACCCAAAGCAGCTTGTTGAACCTCTCTTGTGTTGTGAACATAACTACC
Source organism: Adrianichthys oophorus (assembly GCA_036245035.1). Taxonomy (NCBI): domain Eukaryota; kingdom Metazoa; phylum Chordata; class Actinopteri; order Beloniformes; family Adrianichthyidae; genus Adrianichthys; species Adrianichthys oophorus. The sequence continues at coordinate 471,734 of BSAI01000019.1, forward strand.
ATCAGAAACACTTCACGATAGAGAAAAGTTACTATATATGACTACGAACATTTTAGGGCAAGAATGAGCCCTCAAAAGTCTCAGAGTTTTCCAAGCACTACCCAGTGTGACCTCCCATATGGTCTGTAAAGGACCATGCTGCCCAATACAAAATCCGCTTCACACATTTCAATCCATTTTGTTGTCTTCAGTCATTTTACTTGACATATCACTTTACAAGTAGTGACAATTTGCTGTTGCACAGGTAAAGAACAGCAATTTTCTAATTGATCCAAGGGCATGAAAACATGCAGAAGAAGGGGAGGGTATTATGATTGGAGTGGACAGGAGGCAAGGCAAGTGTATTTGTATAGCAAATTTCATGTACAAAGACAATTCAAAGTAGTTTACATAAAACCTAAAAGAAAAGAGCAATCAAAGGTGTGATCATAAGAATTAAGATTTAAAGAAAGTGAAAAAAGAAGTTAATTTAAAACAAGTATAGATAAACAGTGTGGATGTAAACTTTTGAATACAAATGAATCCAATGCAGCTGAGAACACGTGTGTCTTTAACCTGAATGTAAATACACTGAGTGTTTCAGATGATATTCAGAGGTGTCATGGGGCAAATCAGATGTGTTATGGTGCATGATTGGTCAGCCATCTGAAGTGGTGTCTATCTGTGTTTGTGCTCTTTTGATGCTGGTGCACACATGGGGAAATCCGGTGCAATGCCCAGGATGTAATGTCAAGCAGTGGCCCCAAACCCTTTTTTGGGCTGTGGATTGGTTCAATGACGCACAACACTTTCACAGATTGAAACTGTTGCTCAATAGTTCTCATTCAAATCATCAGGAAGTCTGTTTATTCCTGGGGCAAAGCCAGAAAGGGTTAGAAGATGCAAAACACTCCTTTCACTGGATGTGTTAACATCTAGTTTCTTGGTTTAACCAAGTGATAAACCTGGTTTCTCAAACTCCACCACTGTATGGGGCACCATCACTTTTCTCTTCCACGACCTTCTTGTTTAAAAGTTTCAAACCCACTTCTTAGTGCAGAGTAAAGAAAATTAAAATGAACTTGCAAATTTTGTGATCTAAAGTACAAATAAAACTTTGGCAAGGTAGATTGCCTTCACACTTTGGGAGTAGTGTGAACTGGGTTTACTGGGTGGAGAATGCTGGTTTGCTTTTACCCTCTGGTCTGTCTGGAGACAACCAAAGAGTGAAGAAGACCAAACCATAAGTTAATACATAGATGTTTTATGTCTGGCTCTGTTTTGGGAGTTTCTTTATTAGATCTGTATGTTTCACACATTACTTGCAAAAAAGTAAAGCAAACAAACAAAAAAATGAAGTGGAAAATAATAAACCGTGTCTGACCTGTAACATTTTGTAATCTGCTATTTTAGTCCACAGCAAAAAGAAAAAAGAAAACAAGCTTGCATTTTTAACAAAGTTTCAAAAAAATCCTGGAGTTAAATATTGCCAGATTGGCTTCTTTGAAATGATGTACTGTAGCTATAGCTTCAAAGAAGGTAGTTATACTTTTACTGAAAAGTTATGAACTGCACAATTATTTAGGGAACTTGTCAAATTGAAATAAAGTTAGGAGAAACCAAATGACTTTCAGCCTCACTCACTGTTTTCCATTACAATCATCTTTTCTGAACGTCTCTTTGCTCAGAGTTTGAAAACATTTGAAAACACTGTCACGTCCTGTTTTTCTTCATTGTTTAAAGAAAGTAGTGTTTTTTTTTTTTTCTGTTTGTTTTGTTAAAAAGGTGAAGCAAAAGTTTGAAGAATGTTCAGACTTCCAGTGAAAAAAAAATAGCCAACCTATATGATGAACTGATAAAGGTCAAAATAAAGTTACAAAGAGAAGGAAACTTCTAAGAAATTGTGTTTACTTTTCTTGGTAAGGTTTTTGTAACCCAGGATGACCTCTAGAGTTGTAAGTGCAGGAAAGTGAGGTAGGAGTCTCTGTCTCAATTCTTCAAAAATGTGACATGAGCAGAGAAAGGCAAAAATAGGAGCTGGCATTGTTGACTTGTGCTACATCTAAAATCAATCCATCAATAAAAAAAGCCAGTTGGAACTTCTGTATTTTTATGGAAACAGGATAAGCAGTAATCCCATCCAAAAAACAGAAGTAGGAAAAACAATAAACGTTAAAAAATATATTTAAGACGGTGAGGGAACTATCAGGTCATGTACATGTATGCACATAGATAGAAGATCAGATAAAATAAGACATCAATTGGTTTATGTTACCCTGACTAACCACACAATCATAATACCCTAATAATGCAAAGGCTTGTGGGAAGTTCCAAAATAGAAGCTTTCCAATGGGCAGTAGGAGTAGGAGGAGGATGAGAGAAGAGAGGAGAGTTCAGACAAGTGTGTTTCTCACAATGTGCACTTGTTCAGTTCTGCTACCTGCAATCTTTACACTTGGTAAGCCCTCCTGAGTGTCAGACTCTGCGGGCTCTTTAGTGGGGAGGCGGTCTTATCTAAGCAGGTCTCCAGAGGTCTCCTCAAAGAGAATATGGTGTGAAGCTGAAAAGCTGCAGACTGAAGGACCTGAGGGGAACTAAGTTTTAGGTTCTGCAGCTAAACAAAACTGTATCATTAACTCACGTGAGAAATATATATTTTCTTTAGCTGAGACTGATTATCTCGCAGGTAAACAGTCTGGACCCCTAAGGGATTTAACATACTGTCCTTTTTCAGGGAAAGTGTAACATAAGAAAGCAACTTTTAAAAAATGGACACCATAAAACTACAGATTCAAGTTGAAGCAGTTTTTGTTTTCTAAAGGCCTGGACTCCTGTGGGAAACTGACTGATCAAAAATAGAAGACATGGGGGCAGCAGACAAGAAGGTCAAAAGCTCAAGAACAATGCTGTAATAATTGGCTGCTTGACTCCTAAAGTAGTCAAAAAATGTATTACATCTGTTTGCTCCAATTTTCCACTGCTGTCTGTAAATTGCTTCTGTGTGTGCGTTTGTGTGGCCCTGTGATAAACTGGTGACCTGATTAGGGTGAACTCCACCTTTAACAGTAGCTGGGTTGGACCAGCACACCTGTGACCCCAAAAGGGATTCAGCAGGTTCTAAGTTTCTATGGTTTCTATGAGTGTAAAATTGCAGTATTTGTTTTTTTACTTTTTTAAATACTCTAATCGACATCTAAAAATATCCCAAGATTACACGGCTCCAAGTAGATGTGTAGTAGACCTCTATGCAGCTATCTTTCAGAACTCTATTGGTGGACTTCTACTAACACAATAGAAATATTTGAGATGTCCTGTACACATCTACTGTTGATGTATGCTAGGTATCTAATAGACATCCTGTGCCTTGTGGGCAAGGGAGAGAGACACTTTTAAAGCTAAAATAACTTTCACAAAGTAATTCGGAAACAGGGATAAACCTCTAAAAGCTAACTTTTATTCCTCATATTAAGCAGGTGATTAAAACAGTTTTTTTATCATCTTAGAGATTTGGCTAGGATCCGCTCACTTTTCCCTCTTGCTAATATGGAGACACGTGTTTGTCATAAACAGTGTTGATCATTATTACCCCCTTATTTCTGGTCTTCCAAAAAATAACATTAATAACCTTCGGCTGCTCCAGAATTCTGCCGTGTGTGTTCTCACTTAGACTAGAAGGTGGGCTCACATCACAGGTAAAGTAAAGTATGAATCTAGACGGATTCTGATCCTCCGGCACTGGACTGCTAACTGTTCCAACGGTAAAAACCAAAAGCTTTTCAGCATTTTGTCCTTTGTTAATGTATTAGGCTGCCAGAAGACCTGAGAGAATGTAGATATTTGTAAGAAAAGGCTTAGATTCACCTTTTTAACATTTGTTTTGTTTTATAAAAGTATTTGTTTGTTTGTGTTTATCCATTTATTTATTGTTTATTAAATCTTGAGACTTTGCACTAATAATTATTCATTGGAAAATTCTTTATTTTCTGTGTTTTAATGTTTGTGCTTAGTTGTTTTTATCAAAACCATTACTTTAAAAAACTTTTTTTTATTCCCAAAGTTTCCTCAGATGGATCCACTCCCTCTGGGTTGGCTGCTACAGCTCTAGTTGAGGACCTGCATCACTGCCTTGCTGTGGTGAGGCTTGGCTCCCCCCCTGAGATGCTGCATTTGACTGGGATCTGTATCAGCATCTGTACCCCTGTACTCAGAAATTTCTTGAAGTTTTTAAGGTTTTGTCTTGTTTTGGTGAAACGTAGAACATTTGTGAGGGTCGCTTTGTCAAAATTCTTTCTCCGTGCACGTCTGCGGGAACGCCATGGCTCCTCCTACTTCCTCACGGAGGTTCGATGCCTGTCCGGTCCTGAAGTGGGACTCACCAGTTACCCCTGGCTGCAGTGTGCAGTGTGTGTTTTTGAGGGGGAGACTGGGTGTCGAATAATCGAACTTCGCTCCCTCGGTGTGGATAAGTTCTGCTGCGAAGGATGCAATGTCGATCAGCTCTACGCCCGGCTCTCTGGGGCAAGCAGGCATCTAGTTCACATGATCTGAGTTAGGAACGCCCACTGAGACAGATCAAAGACAATCAAATGCTGTAACGGGACCATGAAATTATTTATTAAATCATTAAATGATATGAAGTTAATTATATGAAGTTACCATTAAATATTTAAATGTGCTTTTTGATGGCAATTTTTATATTTTAATGCCACGCATATTTGTTTGTTTCCAATTTTATTTGTTTAATGCCAATTTTAAATATTTAATTACACCTTTATTCAAGGATTTAATGACATGTATATTTATTTCATATTGTCTCGTCTGGACCTCCATAGTTTTAATCATGGTTTATGAAATCTAATTACATCATGATGGTAATATCAAAAACTAATAACAAAAGAATTACTGTAAAAAGAGAGTCTATCGAAGGATATCATAGGACAGTGGCATCAGTGCTAAATCACTTTGTTTTTACGGTCTGATACTGGAAAAAATAAACTTCTGAGATTAAACGTCAATGCATGTGCATTTGGCAAAGTATTGAAGTTATCAAAAGAGAAAAGATTTAAATCTTACTCTTTTAGAAAGTCAGAAACAATAAAATAGAAGATATGAAAGCATTTTATCTAAAGTGGCATTCTTTGCATTTCCATCTGGCCTCGAGGAAATCTGCACCCCTGGACTTGGTGAGATGGACACCCTAGGATGTGTGTGAACGTGTGTGTGTGCACGTGCACGTGTGTGTGTAGACAGCAGACAGTGCAGTCACAGCAGAAGTAATCAGACAGCTATCACATGCAGACAGCTCCAAATATGCGCATGTTCCCTCCCCCTCCTCGCGCCAGGACGCACATTTATGTTAATGCAACACCACTGTGCAGCAGTGTTGCCTCGGCATCACATTACTGGAGCGTGATGTTCCCTGCTCCAGGGCCAAACTCTCTGACTCCCTGTGTGTGTGTGCATGTATGTGTGTGTGCATGGATGTGTGTGTGTATGTATGTGTGTGTGGCTTTGTGCGTGTGTGCTCCAAATCTGTTTGCAAACTGCTGAGCACAAGCCAGGGAATGGGTTCACACTGAATTAGCTCTGAGTTGGCTAAACACCAGATAGCACAGATAACAGTGTTTGTGTGTGCACGTGTGTGTCTATGTGTTGGGGGTGGGGCACTGGGGAGTGGCAGTGCAGCTGATTTCAGCAGGAGCAGAGGAAAACATCGATAAGCTCTTCCAGGATTTGCACTTGTAATAGTCATGATAGTTGGATGTTAATAAACAAATGTTCCTGTTTTTTTTTCTGTCACTTTCCTGTCCTCTCCGACCCCAGCTGCTCTCTACAGATGCCCTGAGTCTGGTTCTGTTAGAAGTTTCTCTTTAATCTTCCATTTAGACGTTCAGTGCTTACCCAGTGAAGCTATTTCACAGAAAAGTCTTGGCTCTGTTCTGTTGGTCACATATCCATCCATCCATCCATCCATCCATCCATTTTCTTAACCTGCTATATCCCCCAGTCACAGGGATGCTGGAGCCTGTCTCAGCTACTTTAGGGCAAAAGCTGGGTACACCCTGGACACGTCGCCAGTCTGTCGAAGGGCGTCACATTTTTATTTAAATAAATGTAAGTCAATTTGGTCTTTTAGAAAAAATCTTTTTCTTAATTAGATTACAATTATCTATAAAATATAGACTTTGGTTTCTTTCTTTTTTATGCAAAAGCTTGAGATAAGATCTGTTTGCAATTGCCAATTTAAAGATAAATTGAAACAGGATGCATTCAAAACCAGCCGTTTTTTTTCATTGTTTTTAGGAAGCAAAGAAACAGAAAGCCTTCCTGCTGGAGCATGATCCAGATTGTGAGGTTTCTTTATCTCCTGCTGGTTGTAGGCCTTGTGGGAGGATGTCATCTTCATTTTCCCCACTCACTTTCACCTTTCCTCCATCTCCCTCCTTTCTCTGTAAAATTAAACTTATCAAGTGAAAGAGGAGGGTAAATCTGTAAAGGATGTGCCTGTTCCTTCACTGTTTGACTGATGTTGAGGGATTTACCTCACAAAGAGCTGCATAAACGCTCGACATTGCATGGTTTAATGCAGAGCACCAAGAAAATCTTTTACAGAACTCCATTGATGTTACTTGTTTTACCTGAGAGAAGAGATGATAATCCCCTTGATGTGCACCAAAGTGAGAGGTGGTGAGATGTGTGGAGGCGAGATGGGTGGACCTCCTGTCTCTCACCAAAGCAAAAGACAAACGGAATTGCCTCTGATTTGCCTCACAGCCAAGTCACATGGGGCAGGAAAAGGACAGCCAGCAGATCTCATGTGAAAGCTTTAATAGAAAAAAAAGGGTAAAGGAGTTCCAAAAGCCTCCCGAACGTCCTTACTGACAATCAAATTATGATACAGAATTCACAGCACCACTTTTTTGAAATACCATAAACAGCCCTAAGAGGAATCTGTCAGTGTGCCTTATAGCTGAGAAACAGACAATGGGGAGAAAGGCAATGGGTGCTACACTGCTTTGGAACTTCAGGAAAGTTTTTTGTATTTCAGAAATACAAAGAAAAGTCCAAATTGTTTGTCCACCACAGTTTCTGACTCTTGTCTATATTCTAATAAAAATTACAGCTGCAATAATTATCAAGGGTTAGACTTCCATTTATGATGCCTTTCATTTCCTACAATTCTCTTGTACTATAGTTGTCAAGTGTGAATGGGGTATTTGTGAGACAAGTTCCAAGTCCATATCTCATGTTCAATTGCAGATAAGTCTCACGTTTTACAAGATCCATTTGTCAGGGGGATTGTAGCACGTTTCTTGTAGTAAAAAGGTTTGGACAAGAGCAAGGCTTTGAAAAATCAGGAAACAAGTTGATTCATATTTTATAATTGATAGCTTTAAGTTGAAAAAACAAAAAAGTCCAAATCAAGTCTTAGTTTTTTCACAGACTGGTCTGAATTAAAATTCCAGTCACTGCACTTGTGTCTTAACTCAACGCCCGTGTCTTAACACCCTCTCTGGATTGTTTGTTGATATTGTGAAACTTCGAGGTCTAAGACGGTTATGTCAATACTGACAAATGGGCAGTATTATGTGCTGCACAAGAGCGTAGTCTTTTCGAACCCTGGTGCATTCACACCGGTCGTGGCCAACGTTGCGGGGGCGTCGATTTTCAGTGTTAAGTACAGATGCGATTTGAGGTCTTGCAGTGTGATTTGGGCGTCAGGCGTGGCAGGGACTCATCTTTGAGCACGTGACGTTTTCAGTGACTAGATCAAAGGGTAGAAAATTGAATTCAATATGGCTGCTCAACGCTGGGGTTTTCGTCCTGAACTTCCAACAATTTTCTTTACCCACTGGGGCCGAGGGGGTTGCCGGAGACTGTCCCGGTTACTGTTGGGCGATGGTGGGATACTCAGGGCACCAGCTCGTCACAGAGGAGGAGGAGGAGCAGAAAATGATGACATCTGATGCTAGGCTTTACCACGTGACTGATTTATGAAGTGGTTTTGAATGTGCTGCAAGTTTTGACAGCAACATGAATTCCTCAGGCACCATTCAAAATGTATTTCATGGGGGGTATAGTAAGATTGGAAGACAAAGTTTGTATAAAGGAAGAGTTGGGTTTGGAGAGACTTTGAAGAGTTTTAAGATTTGAAATAAACGGTTTTAAATGAAAACTACATCACTGGCCTGATCTCAAGCTTACAAAAGCACAATCATTGTCCAAACTCCAACTACCCTCAGATAGGGATGGGTAACTGCGCCAAGGCCTAATCAGTGCCGGAAAAAAACAAGGATTTCAGTTTTTGACGGGATGAAGACAGAAAACAATGGATCGCCACAGTCAAGCAGAAAGGATGGCAGCTTACAGATACCGGTAGTCTGTAGCATACATTTTGTGTTAGGTAGGCCTTTAGTTACACATTTTATTTGATTTAAAGGTGATGCATAATTGGGGATGGGCATCATTTGGGTTTTATCTGGTGCTAGTGCCAATCTGTTACTTTTGAAAGAGTGCTGGCTGAAAACAGTATTTTTTTTGTTTTTATTGGTGGTCAAATAACAGACACAAACCTTTCCCAAAAACATGTAGATGTAAGGAAGCAGCATCACAGGCTCCTGCAGAGCCTGAAAGTACCAGATCTGTTTGTTTCTCTCTGTCGGTCTCTGTGATCCTCACCCGCAGCCTGTGTATGGTAAATTAATATTGCAATTTTCATTATGATGATCAAATCAAATTTGATTTATAAAAAGCATTTTTCATGCATCGCAGCTCAAAGAGCTATACGATTAAAAACAAACAACAAAATACCCCCCCACTCTCCATTCACACTTACACCCCAATATCCCACACACAATGCATACAGGGGCACAGACACACACCTGCACACACACAAAAAACAAATATATATATATACACACATCAACAGGGCACCCACCACAGCCGTGAGGCTGCGATGGTGGACCCCAGCCGCTCCAGCAAGGGCGAGCACCGCTGCAATAAACCCCGACCAAGCCGGCAGCCACAAGCGTGATGATGATTGCAATGCTGGAAGACAAATGCTTTCTGTATTTTATCAGTATATAAGAATACATCTTAATAATACACTATATTACCAGAAGCATTGCCTCACCTGCCTTGACACGCATACAAACTGAAGTGTCATCCCATTCTTAACCCGTAGAGTTCAATATAATGTGGGTTCACCTTTTGCAGCTATTACAGCTTCAACTCTTCTGAGAATGCTGTCCACGAGGTTGAGGAGTGTGTTTATAGGAATTTTTGACCATTCTTCCAAAAGCACATTGGTGAGGTCACGGCCTCAGGCTCCGCTCCAATTCATCCCAAAGGTGTTCTATGGGGTTCAGGTCAGGATTCTGTTCATGCCAGTCCAGTTCATCCACACCAGACTCTGTCATCACGCTGGAATTTACTGAGCTCCTGAGAGCGGCCCATTCTTTCACAGATGTTTGTGAAAACAGTCTGCATGCCTGAGTGTTGGACTTTATACACCTGCGTCCAGGCCAAGTGATTAGGACACCTGATTCTGATTTTTTGGATGGGTGAGCAAATACTTTTGATAATATAGTGTACCTTTCATGGAACATACTGAGTACAAAATCATACCTTCAGATCTGTCTGATGTGATTGTGCACACCATCTTGCTATTTTGTGATATTTTTTGGTTTTAGTTTTAGTCTCTGTAATGAGTTATCCTCCTGTAACTTTCACACATGGCTCAGGTTAATTATTTACAGCTGTTTTTATGTATTTTTTATTGTTCTCAGCCTACATAAGTGTCTGGTTTTCAGTTCATGGCAGGTCATTCGTTTTTTCAGGATTTTGTTAATGATCAACTCTGATGAAAATTGTGTTTTGGGGGTTTTTATACTCAAGTAGCATTTTTCTCACAATAGAGGACATACGAAAATAAGGATTAAAATCTAGCTTCTGAGTTTTTCTTTTTTCAAATTGTTGTGAATCAGGGGCAGACAAAAAATGCTTGTAGCAGTAGCAGAAGCTACAACAGAAACCCACGAGCTCCTTGCTCTGCTCCATTCTGATGCTTCCACTTGCAGACAAATAGATACATGTACGTCTTTGTTTTCCTTGTGTGAGCTGGAATTTTGCCATTCACAACTCAGAGGCGAATTTCTAAAGAACTCCTGTTGCTCTGCAGAAACCATGTCCTAGAAAAATGACACGTTTTCTGATTTTGGCTAAAACAGCATAATAAAAGACCACTGGGAAAGCTCTGGAAATAAATCAAAAGCTGATCTGAGTGGGACTTTAAACCTGTAGTTTTTCTCATTTCCAAGTTTTTTTAATATGTTTCTGTCACCAAGCCCGGTCTCCTGCATGTTTGTCCTACCTCCATTTAAAAAAAAAAAAGGATAACAAAAATTATGTTCTGAAAATAGCTTTTTAAAATTTTTGTTGGTTTACATAAAAAAAACATGACAAGAAAATGTTAACATTAATTAACAAAAATGATGAGAAAGGTTAAGATGCTGAGCATATTCCTCTAGCTTCCAAGCCAAGATGCCCAGACTCGCTTGTGACTTTTTCAGTCTTCCTTGAATGCAAGTTGAAGTGGCGCTGCGGTGTAGAATCTGCAGTTAAACAGCCACTGAGAAGCAGCTGAGAGTTACAGCTTTAATTTCTAGTAAAAATGTTCAGTTTTCGTTCCAGGAAGAAAAATAAAAAAAATCTCTGAGCCACATCTTGACCATGTTAACTTTATGGGTAGAACAATGTCCATCAGATCAAAATTCCTAAATTTAGATTCAATTTAGTACCCCCCCACTCATCTGCTAAAACATAGACACTACCTGTTCATGCAATGTTTGATCTAAACTCTTTAGAGTTAGAAGACGTACAAAGGCACTTTGAAAATGCAGGTTCTGTAGCTGTTTGTAATTGTAAAACTGAATTTTTTTTTTCTCTTCATTAATTAAGGTCCCCCGTGCTTTTCAGTCACAGTCCCATTCACGAATGCACACACATGTTCACACATTGATCTGCTGCCTAATACTGGTACCAACCTATAACCACCAGGAGCAATATGGGGTTCAGTGTCTTGCCCAAGGACACTTTGGCACAAGGCAAGAACAAAACCAGTGATCTTCCAATAAGAGATTGGATTGGAAATGATTTATTTCAAGCAATCAAAGCAAGAATGATGGAAAAACAAGACAAACAACCAAACTTTATATCTTTACAAAGATATACAAAAATTTGGCATAACATTGATTGAAAAATACGCATACATCCACATACACTAGTAAATAATTCATGTATTACTCTTAATCATAAGTAAACATATTTATTCTTTTACATGTAGAACATGACACAATGAAACTATGAACTGTTAAGATGGTCAAAAGAAGTAGAAGATTAGTAGATTGCTTAAAAGGGAGTGGGGGGGGAGTGATTTTATATAATCCCACTCCTGCTTTGCTTTATTTACCTTTCATTTTTTATTTCCTTCCTAAATCATCATTATCCGGTTCTTCTTATTAGATATTTATAATTTACAAACACAGATTTGAGTCATTAAAAATCTGTACATATGAATAAATCACATAATACAAATGAAATACATAATGATAATGTAAAAAGAAAATATTTCCAAATCGTCACAACATATGCAAATCAATTATCAAAAATACATGCAGATTATACTTCGTAAGAAAATGTATCTATTTAAAACAGGGTAATTCAAGAAATTATTTATATATATAAAAGTCAGTGTCCTTGTCACAGATGAAACAAGTTACAGATATGTCGATCATCTGTCAATTGTCCAAGGTTGGTATTCCTTCTTCTGCTTACTGATTGACAGCCATCCTCTTGGTTTTAACAGAGTTTCTAAAATTATATGCGCTAAAATGTCTGCAGACAGTGTTTGCTAAGGTCCTTGTCTTTCTGCAGTTAATATCAGTAAATGTAAATATCAGAAATTATATTTGACTCTTCTATTTAATATTCCATTTGTTTGCTCAGACGTCCGTCATCAAACACTTCTCAAAGTCACACATGTTGTTTACAACCAGAACCTTGTGGTTTAACAAAGATCCTGCAGTTCATCACCCAAGTGTTTTGAATGTTTTTTTCTGAGTCTTGAGAATCCTGACATATTTGGTAATCTCAGCATTTCTTCTGGTCAGATTGTGAGGATTCTGTGCTAAGGTTTTGTGATGCTTTTATCATGTTCTGTTTTCCCTGTCAGATTTACTGTGTTTAGGTTAATCATTCACAGCCAGTGTTGGGTAAGTTACTTCGAAAAGGTAATCGATTGCTTTACTTAGTTACTGGATCAAAATTGTAATTAAATTACTTTAATTACTTTGAATTACTTGTTACTTTACTTGACTTGTTTCCACTCATAAAGATTCTCAAGGGAAGAACAGCTTCGCACAAACAAGATCCTCTTGTCTTTCATTGAACAGAGCTCCTTTGAAAAATAGATTTTAATCTCAATAAGACTTATCTGGTTAAATAAAGGTAATTAAATAAATGAATAATTTAAAAAATATATTTTTAAAGAAATAATCTTGTGCAAGCTATGAACATGATTCAGGACATAACCTGCTTCATTTGAATCCAGACAACAGTGTAAAAAACGCCACAGAAATAAGTTATAACATAAGTGGTCTATGCTACAGCTCAAAATCAGATGTGGAAAATATTGTTATGTCATATTCATGTCTATCAAATCTGCAACCAAGCCAGTTTTTTGAAAACACAAAGAACTACCATATTAAATGTCTCCATGTTCATTTTGGACACATTTATCTAATCCTTTACAATGAGTTGCACCCAATGCATCAGTCTCTCTCTCTCGTTCTACATCTGCCTTTTGTGCACAGTTCAGTATTCAGTATTAAGTTCAGTATCATCTGCGAGTCTATCAAACTATGCACACCACCCCACCCATCCCGCCGCTGCAGAGCACATTGAGCACAAACTCAAACTGTCTAGACACGCACAGCTTGGAAAGAAAGACAGAAAGAAAGGGTGAATTAATATAGAATAAAATTGAGTCCCAGAAAGGAGCAGACTCTTGTCTTTCACACCAAAGAGCGGCTTTAGAGTCGTTTCATTCGTAAACATCAGTACACACGCCGGATCTCTGCTCTGCCGCTCACCTCACAGGACTCCTTTCAGGGCAGCATCTCTTTTTGTCTCATCTTTGATCTAGTTTGGAAATCACTGAGACTGCAACAATGAGGGCATGTCTATACTTTGACTGATCCCCAACTTTGAGCGCACATGCGTCCGCGTATGCATCAATTACTCTGTTTTGTTTTAAATTAATCTGCGTTTTCGTTTCATCTAACCAAGAAAATGTCAGAGCCGGCAAAACCTAAGTAATGAAGTAACGAGGGATTCTATAGTCCAGTAACTGTTATTAATTACAGAAATGTGAACTGTAATTCGTTACATGACTTCGTTACTGACAAAAGTAATTAACTTACAATAATTAATTACTTTGTAATCTCTTTACCCCCCAACACTACCTACCTATCTACCTGAGTGTATATAAGTGTCTGGTTTTCTGTTCATCATGCACAGGTCCTTCTGTCAGAGTGATGGTGGAGAACCCAAAATGCAGGAAACCAGGCTCGGTGACGGAAAAGCAAAAAAAAAAAAAAAAATATATATATATATATATATATATATATATATATTGAAACATGACAAAATTATGGAGAAACAAAAAAGTGGCAGAGCAGATGACCTGACCATGACGAACAGAAAACCAGACACTTAAAAACACTCAGGTAGATTAACTGAATGAAGAAAGTGTGGATGATTAACCTAAACCTAGAGAGTCTGACAGGGAAAAGAGAACATGGCAAAAGCATCACGAAACCAAAGCACAGAACATAGATGGTCACTCAGATAAACAGCAGATCCTTTCAGATGTTTGCTTTGCTTCATCAGGGCTAGCTTGTGTTTTTGAATCACAAACCTGATGATCGTTTGGTTTATGATTGGCAGGTCTGGATGGTATTTAAATCCAGGGACATGTCTTTAGACTTAAAAAATGATTCCACTTGATGTGCAACAGTCTTGCCATCGCTCCCACAAGGATCAGAAGCATTGATGCTAGCTCCAATAGCATTAGCTCCGTTAGCTCTAGCTATGTTAGCCTTTTCCCAGGGTTTGATCTGTAATCCAGTAATTACTTTTTAACTTGTCCTGTCCAACAGCAGAGCAAGCAGATAAGAGCTGAGGGCCTCTTTAATTGGACAGATTTTACTGTTAACTTATCCAGTAATTATGACATTGTTCATCTTGGAGTGTTGATCCCACTTGTCCACTCGTTTCTCCAGAGTATCGTCCCTGTTATCTCTTCGTTTGTTCTTGGCTCAAAGTCTTCTGATCTCTTCAGCTATCTTCAAAAGCAGTGCTAGCTCAGTTTTCATACTAACAGCAGTTCTTCAAACGCTTTATTTTTACCTAGGTTAAACCATCAAATAATTTTCCTACTGGTCCACTTTTCTACAGCATCAATGTGAAGAATCCAAATGATTTGATAAGCATTTAAAGGCTGAAATCACATTTAAATATTACAGAAATGTCCCTTAAATACAGTATTTTTACTTGGTAAAAACATTAAGTTTGCAGAATTCTCTGATTTATTAATCACTGACTTCATAGTAGGAACAAATGAGGGTCTTCTGTCTTTTCTTTCATATGTCAGGTTTTACTAAAGTAACCAAAAGAAACAAAAATACTTTAAATGAAATACTTTAAATTTCTGTCACTTTTCTCATTCTTGACTTTTTTTCTCTTCTTTTTGAGTTTCTTTGTTTCTATTCTTTTTCCTGTTTTGTTTGTCTTCCAGCATTTTTGGAAGTATGACGGCAAATTTCTTGCTGTTTCTTTCCCTTTTCCTCTTTTTACAGCCGCTCGGATAATTATGCTTCATTTTACTGTTTCATTTTTGTTCTTACATTTTTACCTTTCATGAGTATACGTAAGGTGAAATATAAGCAAATCTCCAACATGATAAAGAGGAGTTTGATTTTCAAAAACATGTTCTTGTGAATATAACATTTTTCAAGTATTAATAAGACATTAAGAACGAACTCAAATATCACCTGAGATTACTCCAAAAAGTTTTTCTTTTGGTGCAACATCAACAGGAAACATGCTCCCAAAAATCGTCTGAATTTATAAAGCAAATTATCTGTTGTTTTTGTCAGATCTGAGCACTAAATAAACGACACACATGAAATACATTAACTATCAAATATAAAGGGAGGACATGTAATAAAAATATTGAAAATGTAGAAAAAAAAGCATTACAAATAAGCATATGCTGAGGAAACTGAGGAAAAGGTACAATCGAACAGACTTCACATCAGTTACAGTATATAATTGTGCAATCTCTTGTGAGTCAGAGTTTGCACCCTGTGCTGAAATTGAACAAGAAATGTGCAAAATACAGCGATTTTGAGCATAACAATGATTAAATGGTTAGAATCAACACCTACAATTTCATTGTTGATAGGCTAAACATCTCATGACGGTAGGTGAGGAAGATGAAGTGAGGCACTGCTTCACTTGCCTCCCCGACTGCACGTCTCTGGTTCAAATGTATTTCAATAAGGATCCAAAAACCACAGAAATCAATCACAAACCCGCCCAAATTATGTTCACTCACCCAAAGCAATTTTTGCCTACAAAATCAGAATAAAAACCGACCTATTGACCAATCTGGAAACACGACCTCTGGTCACTAACTTGTGCCAGTCTGTTGACTTGCACGTTGACTAAACTTTTCGACTGCTGTAGAGGAAAGGGGAAAGACGAAACCCTTCCATATGATAAATTGTATGCAATTTCAGTTAAACTTTATGAAGTTTTCAATCGTTTTGTTAATTCTACTTGTAGTACTAAACCTCAGATTTGAAAAAAGAGATTCTTTTTAAATGCCTTTCAAGGGAGCTGAAGAGAAGAGATTCCTTACTTCAGAGACTGTGCCTTTTAATCATCTGTATGTACTTTAAATCTGATATTTCTTCTTTCATGAAATCTTGGCTTGAACTGATTCATTTTCAAGATGAGGTGCAGTTTTGTGTTGTCTATCCATTATCAAAATTCTATAAATTAGGGATACACATTCTGCAGCTAAGCCAATCATTTGGGTTATAAAAAGCACAAATACATTTGAGTCAGTTTGACACGCTGAGCACTTGTGAGCGGGCAGAAATCACGTTCATAGGAACAGTAGTTTCAAATTTCCTGGCTGTCAAGAGTAGCTGAAAAAGTACAGTATGTCTTTGTCACCTTCAGATACTTTCATACACTCATCTTTATGTAAAAGAGATGGCTGAAGTTGGCACCAAATCCCTAAAAGCTGTCACTGACTTGAAACACTGAAAATACTTCACAGCAAAGTGCTCCTGCTGTGTGACAGCGTCTTCTGTCTTTATCTTTCCATGGGTTTCTTTTGATTTGGCCTCCACAGTTCAGAAGTTGCATTTTAATGGATGCAAGGAACAGTGCCTATTGAATTTGTTTCAGAAATGAAAAAATGTCTTCAAAAGAAAGATAACAACTAGCCATTAAAGGTCAAAAGTCTGATTTTTTAACTATATTTGAAAGTCTTGCATCAATATAGAAAAAAATGACTCCATGTGTACACTGTAGTGCATATCAGAATACAGAATGATTATGTACCAAATTAAACTTTGCATTAAATTTCATGAAGCATGTGTAATTTATGAGTGGTGTGGGACTGGGTGCATCCATCAGTGTCAGAGGAGCATGTGTGGGGCGATAATCTATTCCCTGACCCAAATTTATGCGTTGCAAGGCTACAAAACTGCACACCAGCCTTCCCATCCGATTTCACAGCTCATCACTGTCAGCAGGATGTACTGCTTATGCATGTGCGCCTGTGTGTGAGAGAGAGTCTGATAAAAGAACTGTGTTATCCATCTTATCCAGAGGAGATGTTTTGAAAGGAAATCTGTTATTAATAAATGCATGAGAGCCAACAGAAAAGGGAACGTTCTGCAGCTTTGCAAAAAAGAGAGAGAATGAGAGGATAAAAACTGCTGCTTGTTAGCATTCTCTTAGACCCTGCATTTGCTAGGAGCTACGCTCTCAATGAGAGACATATTATCTCCGGTCAGCTTATCTATCTATTATTCACAGCTCTGTGAGAAACACTGGTGGTGAGATCAACAGCAGTCACTTACAATATATCCTGGAGAAACTGCGTCCTATTCATGTGCAAAAGAAATCTTAACTGCAGCTGCAGGAGGTGGTGGAGGGGCTGCAAACTTGGCAAAAGCTTCTGGAGGCTTTGATTTTCAATGTAGTTTTATCAACAGAGCACTAAAGCAACCAGGAAAAATGAGGTGCATGCATGTCTGATAATTCATGTTCATTGTGTTTAAAATGTGTTCAAGACAGAAAAGAGTTGTTTGTCCTTTTTGATGGTTTATTGTCTTTTCTTCAGTCTCGATGTTTGTTGTCTTTTAAAGTCAGAGGGTTCATTGTAGAAGTCACTCCCATTCCTTCTCTGTCATTTGGCAGAGTGAAGATCCACGCCAGAAATGTTAATAAGTGCATGGGGGATTTCACTTTGCAATGATCCTTAATACGACAACGCACCTTGACTTTGATCCTTCCTTCTTGTTGTAAGCCTGCAAACGCAGGGATGGCATTTCAAGTGTCAATTTGATTGTGTGCAGCTTTAGATAACGTAAACACAGTATGTGCCCTCTGAAGGAAAGTGAAATGAGAGTCAAGATAATTATAAACTTATCTTTTTGTCTTTTTGGAGGCAGTCAGTGGACTTGAAGCTTAGCTTTATTAAACTTTAGATTAGAGAGGAAAATGAAAGGTTTTGATGTTTTTATTCCAACAGTACTCTCTTAAAAATGTGGAATTTGTATTCCTTCTTAAAAGACACTTTAAACTTTGAATAAAATCTTGTACTAGCGGGAGAAAATGTAAAAATCTTTCTTTTTCTTTTTTAAATTTGCACTACTTTTTAGGCAATTGGCTCCTGTTGGTTGCTATGCGACTGCATGCTTTAAATGATCAGGTTTACATACCTATCCTTTTCCTTCTCATAAAAATAAAAAAGTAGACAGGAAAATCCTGTTTGCATGGACCTGGGCATGCACAGTGGAGCACCACACCCTCATTAGCTTAAATCAGTTTTTTGGAACTCTTTCTCAAACATTGGAGTTTTCCGAAGACGCCTGGATTTTTCCCAGCTCACTTTTCTAGAACACACATCCAGTTAACTTTATTTTTACCAATTGAAGGTTCATAGTTTCTGGTTTTTCATCAAAAATCCTTTTTTCACTTCTTCCTTGTGTTTGTCCTCCCCTTCCAAGAACACGTGGGATCACACCCACATACACCCACACACCCACACACACACACACACTCTTTCTACCCATTTTCATACTATATGTCTGTAAGGCAGACTGTCTCTGTAATTGGGTTATTTGTCTTCACACTGCTCTGATGCGCTGAGACACACACTTACACACACAACACACTCAAGTTTGATACACAGAGATGTTTTTGAGCAAATTGTTGCTGAGGCAGGAAGTGTGCAGTCATGCATGTGTTTTATGCTGGCATATAGGGGACTATAGGGCTTCTGTTTGATTGCACTCAACAACAAAAGATAAATGAGACATTGAAAACATCAACAAGACAATTTTCAGGAAAATGCGTTTCACATTTTTAAAAGGCTTAACTTTTTCTGATATTTCATTAAAATGACATGGATCAGGAGCAGCAGGAGGACTGAGCAGCTCTGTTCTTCATAGCTTTCCCCTAAAGTGACCCCTTTGTTATTGGTTTCTCTTAATTTACATTTAGAATGATAAAAACTTGAAATTTGTTCAATTAAGTGTGTTGCATAACCCAAAGCACAGAGCTAACAACTAGGTAGTCCTTTTGGCATGAATAGTGGTTTTCTCTCTGGACCTGTTAGCTCTGAACTTTAATCCAAAATCTCTGGCTAATCTGAACACGAACAGTGAGTTTACCGCAGCAGAATGATGAAACAGTTTGTTTTTAAGTGTAAATATCATGGTTAAATACTGTACACTTCAATTATATTGCTTGATGGTTGTTTGAAAAAAAGAAAAAGTCAGGATCACATTGGCCCCCGAATATCCTCTGCAATAAACACTACTGATCTTTGAGTGTTTTTGGTAAAACTTAACACAATGACACAGATACAATACAGTATTCTTTTTTCTGTAGCTGGTTGAACAAACTCCACGTTTTATCTACAAAAGAGATCATGGCCTTGCTTTAAGAGAAAAAGACCGAACTTTACTATTGCAAATTTTTCAAACTAGAAATCAGGTGATGTTTGTTTTAAAATGTGGGATTATGTTCTCTGTGGTTCTCTTATGCTAACTTCCGAACTGAGCGCAGAAGCTGCACTTCGGCACATATTGTTTTCTTTCTCTGCTCTCTCTGGTGTGCTCGTGCAATTCATGTAAGTGTTAAGCATCAAGTATGATTTACCGTTTTGTTGTTAATCTGACCTTATTGATACAGTAGTTCCACTGATTTTGACAAGACAGAATTATTTCTTAATATGACACAGGTGTTTGCATTTTACGTGTTTTTCTTCATTCTACTGGAGTAAAACTACTTTTCTATTGACAAAACTTCATAAATTGTAACTTTGTAAGCTTAACAGACACATCTGTCCAGCAGAGCTGACAGAATGTCGTGACTATGTACAGTACCCACAACCTCCCCACAGTTGTAGGACACAAATACACTTAGACAGACGCACATGTGCATGATGATGATGAAAGGGCACATTTTCACAAGGTATGGAAAAGAGGGCAGAGAGGGCATGTACGACAACCCCCCACACTCCCATCTGTGCATCTCAGCCGTCTTTCCTTTCTTCTCTATGTCGCTTTCTCACAAACTTGCATCCCAGGGAGGTGACCCTGTTTTAATGTGAGATGAAAAGGTCGCCCCGGTCCTGTCCACTGAGTCAGAAAGGCCCTCCTAGGCCTGTAAGCATGGCTGCTCAGTGTAATACTTCCAGACACCAGGGATGTTCCATGTTTACACTAGTGACACTCCTCTGTAGCACTAACAGACACACACATAAGAAGAAATGAAAGGCAATAGCATGCATGAGTGGGCGTCAAACCGGACAGCTTGGGGATGTTGGTGCGTCTTGAATGGTCCTGACCCTGTAAACTGCACTGTTTGACTTTTCTCCACATTTCTGTTTACAGTAAATCAGGACAAACTGAGAGAAATAGGGCAAAGGCGTCCAAGCCAATATGTGAGCAGGGATGCCTACAAAGTACACAAAAAAATAAAATAAATAAAATCCCACCAAGTGTCTTGTGGATGATGGCGCACTGTAGCAGGGAGGTGGCCACGGTTTGCCCTCAGGCAACTGGGATGTTCAAACAAGTGAAATAGATTTGGAAACTGTTTTAAATTTAAATCAGCTGGACATTTAGCTCCTGATCTGAGAAATGGATGCATGCAGCATGGGCGCATGCAGGTTCGTGCTACTCTCATATTTGCCTTGTATTTACATGGATTCACTGTTTGATTATGACTCCTTGTCTGTCCGTAAAGCCCTAGGCTTACCACTGTGATTCACCTTACTTTTATTTCTCAGTAAGCATACGATAAAACACAGGTGCTTCCCTATGCCCTGTGGTTGCAGGGAGCGGTGGAAACATTTGCATGTATTAGCTGGCAGATGGGTCATAGTGCTCCCCAGTTGCTCAGCGTAATGATGAGACATGTTCCTGTTTATGAGGAAGGACACACTCAACCCCCACCCCCTTCACCTTAGGGACAACTAAAAAGCCGACAGCAGAGGACCTCAAGGTCCACAAGGGCTCATACTTTAAATGTAGATCATTTAAATAAGAAGGCCCAAGACCATTAAAACATGTTTATATCATTAAAAGAATTTAAAAATCAATCCTGAAACGTATAGGGATTTTAAAATGGGAGTCATGTGTTCCCGCCCCCTGGTCTTTGTCAGAACTCGTGCTGCTGAGTTCTGTAATAGTTGTAAGTTTGAAAGAGACTTTTTAGGTAAACCAGACAGCAGGGCATTACAATAATCTAAACAACTAAAAATAAAAGCATGCATCAGCACCTCTGTACTGGCAAGAGAGAGGAATGGACGGACTCTGGTAATGTTTTAGAAGATAAAACCCTGTCTTAATGAGATTTTTAATATGTGGGATAAAAATCAGCTTAGAGTCAAAAAGTATGCTCAAGTTTCTCAGACAGTGAGAAGATTTAAAATTCTGCAACTTTGGTAAAACCATCTCTGTCTTGTCTTCAGGACCAATAATTAAAACTTCAGTTTTGTCTGGATTGAGCTTTAAGTAGTTCTCTGCCATCCATGACTTTATGTCTAAAATACAGTTTAAAAGAGTGTTTATAGGTTCAAGGTCATCAGGAGACAGCGATGTAAAGCTATGTAGCACTCTAGGGGAAAGCCAGGACCACACTTATAACATGCTACAGCCCGTTAATTATTGCCTGCTCTTGATGCTTCAAGCTCATAATCATGCCTGAAGGTGTATGATGTTGTGTACATTTGTGTTGAACAGATGTTGACTTGTCTTATGACAGCTGTGATATCTTTGTGCTGGTTGGGGTATAAATGTTCTTGTGATCCACGATGAAGAGACTGATGAGGTGTTAGCAGGTTTTACTTTTTTTTAACTGGCACGATTTCTCAGAAGTTGAGACCAGTGCAGGTCAAACAACATTTTTTAATTTGAATAAAAGACATGTTTATGGGACATATGCTTTTGAGAGAAAAAGTTGTTGAACCTAATCCTAAGTTTAAATGATGTAGCCTAACTATGGAATGGTCCAATGTGGTCTGGTTTATTCTTTGTATGCAGCTTTTTAGAGCTAGATTTATTTGCTGATCATTACACCAATCTTAGAAAGAAGAGTTGTGAAAGTTGTGTCAGAGCCAGTTAAACTATTGAGTGCATTTAAAATGAAGTAACTGTCACTCAAACAATAACATCTGCAAAAAAACAACCTAAAACATCAGATCTATCAAGGTGTTTTGCAAAGTTTGTCTTCACGTACCAAAACTGAGGGGATGACTGTTTGGGAGTAAAATGAAAACTAGATCCCTGAAAGGAACATTCTCGCCTTTATTTAAGGGATTAAAAAGGCATTAGACCAGCACAAAATGGATAGAAGAATGCTAAAAGGATAAAGAACATGAGTGACACTCATTCTATTTTTAAAGAAAATTAAGAGGGCTAAGACAAAAATGTCTTAAAGGATGAGGACAAAAGTCATAAATAGAAAGCCTTCAACATATTTTTCAATCTTTCCTTGAGTTAAATATAATCTGGTAAGAGAAGCTACAAAAATCTAGAGTTTTATCAACAAATAATTTCTAATATTACCTTCATTTTCCTGTTTCCTGGAATCAGCTCAAATTATGTTTTAAATAAGATCTCAAAGTGCTTGACAAGAAACCACCATGGACAACACACAGCTACCTCCTCACCTAGCACATGACTGTGCCATTGACTTTCTACCTGGAGTCGTTCCAGCGAGGGAAAGGGTGTTCCCCTTGTCACAGCCAGAGACTGAGGCCATGCAGGTTTACACCCAAGGAGAACTACAAAAGGGTTTATTCGACCATCTACTTCACCCGCTTCAGTTGGCTTCTTCTTTGTGGAAAAAGAAAGATGGTGGTCTTCACCCCTGCATTGACTAACACAGCCTTAACAAAAGCACCATCATGTTCCGGTACCTCATACCATTGGTTCCCCCCAGCCCTGGAGCAGCTGCATCAGGCCAGCATTTTCACCAAGCTGAACCTGTGTAGCGCTGATAACCTCATCCGCATCTGTGAGAGTGATGAATGGAAAACTGCATTTTCAACTACAACAGGCCATTATGAGTATTTTGCTATGCCCTTCGGCCTCTGCAATACCCCCTCCATGTTCCAGGCCTTTATCAATGACGTCTTCAGAGAAATTCTTAACTGCTTCGTCATTGTCTACCTGGATGACATCCTAACTTTGAGGAACACATCTCCCACGTCAGGCAGGTTCTACAGTGGCTGATTGACAATCTTCTGTAAGCTAAACGAGAGAAGTGAGAATTCCACAGAACATCCAAATCCTTCTTTGACTGCATAATTGGTTCTCAGGGCGTGATCATGTATGAGAGCAAGGTAGAGGCCGTGCTGCAGTGGCCAGATCCTGCCACCGGGAAGGAACTGCAACGCTTCCTCTGCTTCACCAATTTCCACCGCCTCTTCATCCATGGCTTAAGCTCTGCAGCTGCACCTCTCAGCTCTCTTCTCAAGGGGGCACCCGAGTGCCTACAGTGGACTCTGGAAGCTGCCTCAGCATTTAGAGACTTCAAACAATGCTTCTTGCATTCACCTCTCTTGCGTCATTCGGATCCCTCCATACAGTTCATCGTGGAGGTGGATGCCTCGAGCACGGGCATCGGAGCAGTTCTGTCTCAGCGTCATAGTCAGTCCTCCGAGTCCATGTGCTTTTTATTCCAGAAAACTCAGTGACGTAGAGAGGAACTATTACATTGGGGATTGAGAGTTGCTCATCATGAAAGAGGCCTTCACAGAGTGGAGACACTGGTTGGAGGGGGCACCGCATAATGTTGACGGATCACAAGAACCTTGAGTACATCAAGTCCGCCAAAAGGTTAAACCCTCGCCAAGCCCGCTGGTCTCTCTTTTTCTCCCGCTTCCAATTTCAGATCATCTTTCGACCGGGTTCTAAGAATGGCAATGCTGACGCACTTTCCCGTCTGCATGAGACAGAAGGTGAAGGACTGAGTTCTGTCAAAGCACCCACCTCCTTAACCCTGACTCCCATACAGTGGGATATTATCACAGAGCTGACGGACATCAATCAGAGTGAACCATCTCCTCCGTCATGTCCTGCCGATCGAGTTTACGTACCCCCATCTCATTGGCAGGGGGTTCTACACCTGGTGCATGACACACCATCAGCAGGACACCCAGGTATGGCAGTAACTCAGTCTCTCACGTAGAACTCCTTCTGGTAGCCCACCATGCAGGTGCATGTGGCTCAACTCTTCACGGTGTGCTCCAAGTGTCAGATGGCTAAAACCCCTTATCAGCTCCCAGCTGGGCTCCAACAACCACTGCCCACACCACAACATTCCTGGTCTAACATAGAGGTGGACTATATCACTGACCTACCTTGCTCCAAAGGCAACACCATCATCCTAAACGTCATTAATCGTTTCTCCAAGGCTGGTCATCTACTCCCTTTGCCCAAGCTGCCCACTGCTATGGAGACTGCCGAGCAACTGCTCACCCATGTCTTCAGACACTACGGTCTTAGCAAAGACATTTTTTCGGACAGAGGCCTGCAATTTACCTCACATGTGTGGCGGGAGCTCTGCAAAAGGGTTGGGCATCAACATCAAGTGGAGCGGCTAACCAGGAGATCACCCGGTTCCTGATGACCTTTTCCTCCCAACATCAGGATGACTGGAGCTGGTCCCTGGTTTGGGCTGAATATGTCCTGAAGTCTCTCAAGAAGGCATCTACTGGGCTAACTCCATCAGTGTGTCTTGGGGGTGCAGCCACCATTCTTTCCCTGGCCTGGGGGTCCCACAGCACTACCAGCCGTGGACTACTGGTTCCACTGCGGCAAGGAGTCCTGGGAGGTAGAGTACGTTCAGCTACTGCAAGCTGTTCATAGTTTTCAAGCCCAGGCTGACCGGCACCGTCGTACCGGACCCAACCTCCTACCCGGTCAGTGGGTGTGGTTGTCGACTCAGGATCTCTATCTAAAGTTTCCCTGCAGGAAACTCAGTCTAAATTTTATGGGATCTTTCAAAATCATTAAACAAATCACACCTGTGTCATTCCGTCTTGCCTTGCCTCCATAATACCGGATATCTCCCACCTTCCACATCTCCCTTCTCAAGCCCGCCATCACACCTCCTGTTGGGGGCCCTCGAGTCCGCCAACACCCTGTTGCCCTCTCTGATACTGGATGGCAAGGAGGCCTACCTCGTCAACAGGATCCTGGATTCCCGGCGGTGGGGAGGTTGGCTCCAATATCTAGTGGATTGGGAGGGGTACGGCCCAGAAGAAAGGTCTTGGGGCAACTCAGACGAAAACCTCGACCCCTCCCTCATCTCAGATTTTAATAATGACCACCCAAACCAACCCTTTCCTCGACTCCGTGGTCGTCCCCATTGCTTCCGGCCGGACGGCTGAGGCCTGACAGAGCCCCCAACCCCGAGCGGCTCCACCTCTGACCACCAGAGGGAGCCCTCTCCTGAATATTGATTCCCCACATCTCCACCAGCTGTGTCTCATCTCTTCAGCCTCATCATACTTATACGCCCTGTTTAGACTTAGACCCTTTGCGAAGTATTGTTTTGCCCAGCTGACAATTCTGAGCATTCATCTCTTTACTTGCCTCCTGGTGTTTTTGACCCTTGCCTGTCTTTTCGACTCCCTGTCTCGCTCCATTCCCTTTGACTCCTTCCTGGCTTTTGACTACATCTTGTCTCTGCCCTTGCCTGTTTTGCTCTTTGTTAAAACCTTCCTGCTTGCACATGGATTCCACACACCCCGCGTCTTTGTTAAAAGTTACCTTTAGCAGTCATTCAAACCCTTTCGTATCAGCTTATGTGCTTGTTTTCAGAAAAAAGTCATCAGGGTATGTAAACTTTTGAACAGGATCATTTGGGAAGTTTCTGTTGTCATGATTTAAAAAGTCTAAACAGAAATTTTTGACTATAAATGGCTTCATACAACCATTAACTATGAGTGGAATCTATCATTCATATCAACTATATTCTATGAAAAATGACCATTATAATTTCTTCCAAGGCATGTAAACTTATGAGCACAACTGTATCTCCCGTGATCACACGTCCCTGAAGTGGAGTCTTCTAGGAATTTTGCTGAACCAAGATTTCAGACCAAGGAAAGTTCTGGAAAAGTTCTGGAAATGTTCACATCAATATAGAGATTTTAGTTTAATTTTAGTTTGGAAATCTTGGACAATGATCATGGGGAGCTGTGCTCAGACTCTTGCAGGATCACAGTCAACTAAGTGGTTTCTTGTAGTTAAGCATCTTACTAAGAGTGGTTTGGTTGATCGCCAATTTATTACCTGCCTTGACTTGTTTACATAAAATTTCCATATTTCCCTGCAGGCCTCTGCACTGTCAAATCATCTTGTTGTTTCTGCATGTCATATTTCAACACACCCTCATAATAAATAGAGTGGCACCTGTACAGGTGTGTAGAAATGTACATATCCGTGTGTGCTCTTTTTACGCTTCACCTTCTTGACCTCATGAGCAGAGGTCTGAATGCTTAACTGGCTTAGTCTGCTCAATGCAGCAAGTAAGTAGAACAGCTTGACTGATTGTCAAAATGTCCTGACATGCTGCCACAGGTGATGTTAAGAATATCACTTTTGGTTTTAAAACTTGACATTATCCCTAGGGTTTCCACTTCCATCATCTGCAAATACTACAGGAAATCAGGTAGTGGCCTGCGTGGTAACTAGGGTGTGACGCTGCTATGTTAGTCTATAGCAACATAACAAGCTCATGTCAACAGTGGGGAATAAACAGACCATCAGTTCTGACAGGAGAGTGAAATTAGCATCATACTAAGACAGATGGTGGATGTAGCTGTGGGTTTTAAACATATGGACATGCAAAGCACAACGATTGGCCATCAATTCAAACAACCTGTGCAGTGCTTATAGAAATGAGCCTGTGCACACGCAAATACACGCACACGTGGGTGCCGTCTGTCACTTCAATCTGATTGCTTCAGGGCCTGGACAGATGATGTGCAATAATGTTATATTACAGAACATGGTAATAAATGAAGGTGATACAGTCAAATATTGTTGATTTCACAGTGCGGACCACAAGCCATAAACTCTTTCATATGAGTGAAAGAATGTGATTTACATCAAAAAGAATCTGAGAGAATATGAAGACGAAACAGAAGAAGAGATTTTTGTTAAGTTGATCTAGGAGATGTTTTGCTGCTCAGCTTCTTCAGTTCAGTTTTCAGTTTTGCATCAGCTTTTGTAAAAGTTTGAGTTTTTGTCTCCTAGAATTACAAAAACTCCCCCCCCCTTCAGCTTTATGTGAATGTGCTCTGAGAGTCACAATATGTAAATGACAGTGGGGGTTGGCTGGGGAATCCAGGAATAGGAACTGGGGATGGAGAGGACGATAAAGCCAGAATATCTGGGTTTACTTGGATAATTTTATTGAGCTTTGCTGTGTATTATGTCAACATTAGAAGGTTTAAGCTGGAAATATAGTTAATAAGCATAAATGTACCACATCCGTAACCGGTACCAATCAGCGTCTAGTACCAGTTTAAGATCGAGGTTGGGAACCTGATTATGATTAGGGTACTGGAGCGGTCTGGCACATGACTGCTACCGGTTTGTGGCCTAGAGGTTGGGGATCCTTGATTTATTTGGAAATCCAGTGCTTTGTTTTTTGCCTTTTCTGCACTCCTGAGCAATGTGCATGTCTGCTGCGCAGTTCTGAAGAAGTGACAAAGATCCTAGATATAAGGTCCTTGAAAAGTGTTTATTTAGGTGGGAAGGATGGTTGAAGAATGTTGATATCTGGAAAAGTGGATCATTTTGCGGAATGATCCCACCTTTAAACAATATGCTAGTAAAAAAGTAAATTGCTTCTTTTTTAACAATCAGCTAAAAACTTAAAAAAAAACAACATTCAAACTTCTCATCATGAAGACAAACAGCAGGATTACGTGATCATTTTAACCACGACATACAAGATCAAAGAGGGTTTACACAAAATTTCTCATAAATGTAGAAGCAGCTGAAGCCAAAACTGGATAAAACTAAAGAGAAGAAAAGAAGAAAACCAAAGTGCATGAGCAGAACAAAATAACTGCAGGAGTCTGGGCTCTGTCTCCCTCTCTGGTCACTGGTGGGAGCCATTTCCTGAATACCGATACTTCATCTCCCATCAAC
>BSAI01000019.1:539764-558506 GCA_036245035.1 Adrianichthys oophorus
CCCCCCCCCTCAAGGCGCGCTGCCTGGCGCTGGGGGAAGCCTGTCCCGGTGCCGCCGATTGAAGACCCTGATGAGCTCAGGATCCAGAATCCGCGAAGCAGGCTCCCAGGACCTCTCCTCAGGCCCGTACCCCTGCCAGTCCACCAGATACTGGAGGCCACGTCCCTGTCGCCGAACGTCCAGCAGGCGACGGACAGTGTAGGCCGGCTGGCCATCAATCATGCGGGGACGGGGTGGCGGAGAGGAAGGCCGCTGCAGGGGACACGTAACATGTGGCTTCAGCTGAGAGACATGGAAGACCGGGTGGATGCGCAAGGACCTGGGCAAGCGCAGCCTGACCGCCACAGGATTGATGTACTTGGGGGGACAGCTTCTTGGATTCCGTCCGAAGCTTGATGTGTGAAGTGGACAGCACGACGGATTGGCCTGGTAGGTAAGTAGGTGCCGGAGTGCGTCGACGATCAGCCAGCCTCTTGTTGGTAGCCCCTGAACGCAACAGGGCCGCCCGAGCCTCCTGCCAAACACGCCGACAGCGGCGGTATAGATGCTGAACCGACGAAACAGCCACCTCCGTCTCCTGCTCGGGAAACAGGGGGGGTTGGTACCCCAGAGAGCACTCAAACGGGGACATACCAGAAGCAGATGAGGTGAGGGAGTTGTGTGCATAATCCACCCATGGCAACAAGTAGCTCCAGGAGGTCTGGCGTTGGGAACAGATACACCGGAGAGTGGCCTCCAAGTCCTGGTTAGTCCATTCCGCCTGACCATTAGTCTGTGGGTGAAAACCAGAAGACAGGCTGGCAGTAGTCCCAAAAGCCCCACAGAACGCCTTCCAGACTTGTGAGATGAACTGAGGACCACGATCCGACACCATGTCTGTGGGGATGCCATGCAGCCGGAAGACATGTTTTATCATCAATCTAGCCGTCTCTGCAGCAGAGGGGAGTTTGGTCAGAGCCACAAAATGAGCGGCCTTAGAGAAACGGTCCACAATAGTCAGAATAACGGTTCTCCTGGCAGAAGGAGGTAAGCCGGTAACAAAGTCCAGAGCAATGTGTGACCAAGGCCAACCCGGGATGGACAGTGGGTGTAATAGTCCAGCAGGCGGGTGCGTACTGACCTTGTTCTGGGCACAAACCAGACAACCTGAAACATAGTCCCGGACGTCCTTGGTCATACTGGGCCACCAGAAACGGCGACGCAGGAAAGAGCCAGTCCTGCGGATTCCTGGGTGGCAGGTGAGTCGCGTAGCATGAGCCCACTGGAGAACCTGGGACCTGAGTGAGCTGGGGACGAACTGTTTATTAGGAGGACCTCCTCCCGGGTCCGGCTCCTGAACCTGGGCAGCCTTAATGTCCCTCTCCAGCTGCCAGGAGAGGGCGCCCAGCACACAGGAGGGAGGAAGAATAGAGGCTGGTTGGCCGTCTTGCACAGCCGATTCCTGTTGTCGGGAGAGGGCATCCGGCTTTACATTCTTGGAACCTGGTCGATAGGACACCACAAAATTAAATCGGTTGAAAAATAGAGACCACCGTGCCTGCCTGGAGTTCAACCGTTTGGCAGTTCGCAGATAGGACAGATTCTTATGATCTGTCCAGACCAAGAATGGCATTGCTGACCCCTCCAACCAGTGCCTCCATTCCTCGAGAGCTAGCTTAATTGCTAGCAATTCCTTATCTCCCACATCATAATTGTGCTCCGCCGGAGTAAGCCGGCAGGAGAAGAAAGCGCAAGGGTGCAGTTTACCGTCAGATACCCCTCGCTGAGACGATACCGCACCCACCCCCGTATCAGAGGCATCCACCTCAACAATAAACTGCCTGGAAGGGTCAGGTTGGGCCAGGATAGGTGCAGAGGTAAAAAGATGCTTAAGCCTGTTGAAGGCGGCCTCCGCCGCCTCCGTCCAGACGAACGGTGAAGAGGTAGAGGTGAGAGCCGTGAGGGGCGCGGCCACCGAGCTGTAGCCACGGATGAAGCGACGGAGGAAGTTGGCAAACCCCAGAAACCGCTGTAATTGTTTCCGGTTAGCAGGTGTAGGCCACTCCACCACCGCTTTCACCTTAGCCGGATCGGGTCTCACCTCACCCTCTGCTACCACAAACCCCAAAAACGAAACAGACAGAGAGTGGAACTCACACTTCTCCGCCTTCACAAATAATTTATTCTCCAGTAACCGCTGGAGCACCAGACGAACATGCTGCCGATGTTCGCTGGCGTCCCTGGAAAAAACCAAAATATCATCCAGGTACACAAAAACAAAACGATGTAGAAAGTCTCGTAATACATCATTAATCATAGCCTGGAACACAGCAGGAGCATTACAGAGGCCAAACGGCATAACCAGGCACTCAAAATGTCCTAAAGGAGTGGTGAAAGCGGTCTTCCATTCGTCACCGGCTCTGATGCGCACGAGATGGTAAGCGTTGCGAAGGTCCAGTTTGGTGTAAATCCTGGCCTCCTGCAATGCCTCAAATGCTGAGTTCATTAAAGGCAGGGGGTAACTGTTTCTGACATTGATCTCATTTAGCCCTCGATAATCAATACATGGTCGGAGAGACCCGTCTTTCTTCCCAACAAAAAAAAACCCGGACCCCACTGGCGAAGAAGACGGTCTAATAAGTCCAGAATTCAGAGACTCAGCAATATATTGTTCCATAACCTCCCTCTCGGGTTTAGACAAACTATATAACCTGCTCTTAGGCAAGGTAGCGCCAGGTTGGAGTTCAATAGCGCAGTCATATGGCCTGTGAGGCGGTAAGGAGAGAGCTCGTGATTTGGAGAACACCTCAGCTAGGTCGTGGTATTCCGGCGGTACCCCGGATAGGTCAGGTGAGGGCGGCCGCCCTACTGGGACAGCGGGGTCTTCCCCAGAAGGCCGAGCTGAGCGCAGACAGGTGGTGTGACATCTCTCACTCCAGCCGGAGACCCGACTGGAGGGCCAGTCGATGACTGGGTTGTGCGCCATAAGCCAGGGGTAACCCAGAACCAGTGGGTTCTGGGCGGAGGAAAAAACGAAAAAACGGGTAAGTTCGTGGTGATTGCCAGAAATAATCAGATGAATGGGTTCGGTTATATGTAAGATGGTGGCTACCTCTTGACCGTTGTGGGAGACCAATTGTAAAGGACGGGGCAACAACTCGCACTTAAGACCGACCTGTTTAGCTAGCTCGGCGTCCATGAGGTTCTGCTCTGCTCCTGAATCCACCAAAGCTTTGACCGAAACCCCCCTCCCATGGAACATTACCCGAATCTTTAATAAGCAGGCAGCAGGTTTAGGAATAGTGAGCGCCGAATCACAGCTCGTCAGCGCGCCCACTCTTACTGACGAGCAGAGGTGTCTTGGGCACTCCCTGCAGACATGACCCCACCTACCACAGTAAAGGCACTCACCTGCCGCCATCTGCCGCCGTCGTTCAGAAACAGACAGTCTGCCCCGTCCGAGCTGCATTGGGTTCCTCCTGGGTTCCTCCTGGCTGCATGGGTCAGGTGAGTTGGTGGGCCTGCGATGTAGGCGGGGAACCACCCTGCCATGCTCCTCCTTGTGGTCCTGTAATTGGTTATCTATCCTGATAACCAGGGCGATGAGGGGTTCCAAGGTAGATGGTAACTCAAGTGAGATTAGTCTGTCCTTTAATTCCTCGGACAGTCCTTCCACGAAAGCGTCCGTGAGCACAGTAGTGTCCCAACCACTAGTGGAGGCCAAGGTCCGGAACTCTATGGCGTAGTCAGCTGCATCATTTCATAAGCACACGAGCTGCCTCTCTGCCTGGCTTGGTATGATGAAATACCTGCTGGAAAGCCTCCAGGAAAACCGAGAGAGATGCGCAGGTAGGGGCTCCACGCTGCCACTCGGCGGTAGCCCATGCTCCGGCTCTGCCGGTGAGGTGGGATATAATGAAGGCCACCTTGGCTTGTTCCGTAGGATAATGAGGAGCCTGTAACTGGAAATGGAGCTCACACTGGTTAATAAAGGCCCGGCAGTCCCCGGAGTCCCCGGAAAACCTTTCTGGGCGGGCCAGCTGTGCAGCAGGAGCGACAGGAACTCCATCCAAGGTCCCCTGGACCGGCATGGGAGGCGATGGGCGTGGCGAAGGGAAAGACGGTGGATGTTGGACCCGCTCCGCCAGTTGTTCAAACCGCGACAAATTGTCGCTCCTGACGGCTTGACATCTCCAGCAACCCTTGACGAAGACAAGACATCTGCTCCTCTTGCTGGCGGAGTAGTGCCCGTGACGTCTCTGCGTCTGCTGTGTCCATGTTACTGGTCGGGTGGTAATGTCAGGGTTGACGTGCGAAAACAGAAGCAGACGGTATTAATAAATGAAAAGTCTTTCATTTATTTGAATAGGTACTCGAAATCAGAACACAAAACCATGAAGGTACAAAAACCACCCGACAACCAGTGCAGGGGAGACGAAGACTTATAACCAGGAGGAGGGGATGAGGTAAATGAAAACAGGTGTGCCAATTAAGGAGGGAGAGAACACACACTAGGAGGGCAGTCTCAAGAGACCTGAAAAAAACAGAGGAGAAACACCGGAAGTACAACCAACAACAAAATAAAACAGGAAGTGGACACCAAACACAAAACCAACAAATGTCCTGGGTCCATAACCCCACACATAGTGCTCTACCCTCCAATTTTAATTGCACCATAGACATTTAGGGCTCCTTGGTGAGAGGGTGATTGGACATCCCTGTAAGCAATCAGGAGACGTCCTCAGTGCCCTGCTCACCAATTTTAACTGCACCCTTTATTACACACACCCTTCAACCACAAGAAACACACCTCAACATACACACACACACAAATACATTACACAAGGAAGGTGGGACTACTGATCTTCTGTCCCCTACCCTATCCCCGGTGGGGGGAACAGGACCTTCAGCAGCGGTGGCCTTGTCTCTTGGGTGTCGGCCTCCTGGGCCCGGCGGCCCCCTCCCCACGCAGGGAGAGGGATCCCTCAGTCCTCTGGCAAGTCCATGAGTGGGGCATCATATTCCACCTGAGCCTGGAGGGTGTCTGTGTCCTTGTGGTGCGGGTTCTGGTCCTTACCCTCGGGTGCCGGGCCCCTTCTAAGTCACAACATAGGATAGCCTGGTCAGGCTATGTACTCCTTTGGGGACCCCCACTTCTCTTGGTCATCCCTCCTCTAGGTGGGGGTAGCTGATCCCCGCTGTGCTCTCTTCTGGATCTCCGCAACTGCCTGGAGCTTCGGTGCAGGTCTCCCTTGGGGGGCCCTGGCTCGTACCCGGGGCTGGGGTGGGGGGATGCTCAGAACTCCTAGGTGGTGGTGGGCGGCTTGTCTAGGGTGGTGGGTCCCCGTGCTGGGCTGCCTGGCGCCGTGGGAGGGCTGCTCTCCTGGCTGGGCTGGGCCTTGCGCTCTGCGCTTCCGTACCTCACTGCGCTCGGGTGTTGGGGGCCCATGTGGTGGTCCTGCGGTCCCTGGTCTGGGTGCTTGGCTGGGCTGCCTGGCGGGCGGATCTCCTCCGTTGACCCCACAGTATGGGTGCGGGGGCGGACCCTGGTCGGCGCTGTGGCCTCGGCGGGGGTCTTGGTGCGGGGATGTCTGGGAGCTCTCCCTCCTTTTTTTTTTTTTTTTTTTCTTTTCTTTTCATTCCTTCATCCACTTCAGCTTAACATAACATTCACCTGAGCACAGGCGTCAGCTCACCTTTGCACCTTCAAATAGTGTGCGTGTCAGAAGGTAGTGCTTTGCATGTGTTGGCTGGTATGCACAAGTGTGTATGTGAACTGGATGTGGACAAGTTTGCGAACACTCTTGGAGCCGGCAGGTATGTTTGTGGCAGCTGAGTGTGTGGACAGGCCCCGCCCATTTTAGACCAGCATTCACTATTTTAATGGGTATAGGCTCCAACATTTTGTTGCCTGTAGATTCGCAACTCTACTTTCCCTTTCCATTAGTCATCCTCTAAAATCTATTATCAACCCCCCTCCCCTTTCCCCCTTTCTTTTTCCGTCCGGTCCAACAAAAAGAACACAAACAAAATTAATATTAATAAAGTTTCGTTTAAATTACAAAAGGGGCTTATACCAACATACAATTTGTGTTCCCAATGATTTATAACCCCCGATTGTAAGAGTAAAATCTGTCTAATGTAAGAGGCTTTCAGCTCATATCTGTCTGCTCAGCTGTTGGACAGGACAAGTTAAAAAAATAAATAAATAAAACAAAAATAAAAAAAATAAAATCCATACTGATGAAACCAGTACTGAGAAATCTGAAATAAAAAATGACTTATGCTTTGGCAGATGTTGGTTCTAAGGATGTATCAGGAGTTGACAGTCTGTCATCTTTTAAACAGTCCACAGTGTCTTGGATATAAAGGTGCACTCACACCGAACGCAATTCGCGCGGCAGATGCGGCCAGTTTCCATGTGAAGTCAATGCTTTAGGTGAGAATTGAGGATCTGCGCCGCGAGTAGAGCGGCCGATGCGGCACAAAAGTCTGGAAACAGCTCGAACTGAGCAACGTTGCATGAATTGAGCAACGTGGCGCGAATCGAGCGGTCAGAGTTTAAAAAAAAATCTGAACTCTGGGGAGGCGGCTGCGTCTCCTCAACCAATCAGGGACTCAGCTTCAGGCACATGATGTTTTAAGTGACAGCGGGGACAAAAGATCCAATATGGTGGATCCATAGCTCTCCTGAGCTACCATTCATTTTCTTAACCCGCTGTTTCCCTTTCTAGGCAGTGGGGTTTCCAGAACCCGTCCCGGTTTCTGCTGGGCGAAGGCCAGAGAGGAGCTTGCGGCCAGACAGAGGGCCGCTGAAGGATGAGAAAGCAGTCTGCTCAGGCCTCGTAACGTTTATGATGTTTTCCTATTTTAATTGAGACAACAATAAAAAAAGGTCCCCTCATTTTATTCTTGTTTTTATTTTTGCCCTCTCATGTTAATGCGCGACTGTAAACATTTGAACTTGGTCAGAGTTCCTGGTTCCATCCCTGCTTCGGCGGGGGTCTTGGTGTGGGGATGGCCGGGTACTCTCCCTCTTTTTTTATTTTTACATTCCATCATCCACCTTAGCTTAATATAAACATTCACCTCGTTGCAGGTGTCGGCTCACCTTTTACACAATTAGCTTACGTGACAGAATGAAACGCTTAACGTGTTGATTTTTGTGTGTGAACTGTATGTTGACAAGTTTGTGAGGACTCTTGGAACCAACAGGTATGTTTGTAACAACTGTGTGTGGAAAGGCCCCACCCATTTTAGACTAACATTCACACTTGACTGTATTGATTATAAACTTCAGCATCTTGTTGCCTGTTGTTTTAGGATTCTACCCTCCCTCCTCTAGTCATCCTCCAACTTCTGTAACCCACCCTTTTCCACTGTCTTTTGTGCCCTCCTTCTCTCTTCTTCACCCTCTTTCTTTTCCGTCCGGTCCAAAAAAAAAGAAGGATACAAATATATTTACTATAAATAAAGTTTAGTTTACATTACAAAAGGGGTTTATATGAATATACACCTAGTGTGTCTGATGATTTATAACCCCCTGATTGTTAACAGTAAAATGTGTCTAGTACAAGAGGCTCTTATCTGTTTGCTCAGCTGTTGGACAAAAAAAAAATTCATATTCCTGGTAATGGAATCTCCGATGATCAATGTTGGGATGAATAGTGGCTGGTGTGGGGGCGAGTGGGACTCAACAGGTGTGGCAGCCATGTCATCACTCTCCTCTGCTGCTCCTGAAGCTGCAGGCTGATGCCGCTCCGATGGCTTCCTCAGATGACAGTGTCGACATGATGGGCAATGGTCCCTAAAGGCCCCCCAGCAGAGGCGCTGCCATGGTTGTCTCTTTGTTCACTTGAACAGTGAACTGGTTGGAGAGTATGAGCTGAGGAGCCATGGACAGCGGTGTTGGCCTTATCTGGGTTCTTCCTCTGCCCCGATCAGCTTCTTCACCCCAGGACGGATAATCTCTTGGTGTGGATCAGGATGAAGGCCGCGCACACTCTGATGGGGTCCCATAGAAGAACATCCTGGGTGATGGTCAGCCTGGTGATCACCTGCAACTGCTATGCAGCAAGTTGAAAGGTACTGGCAAGGAGGGTCTCTTTTTTCTGGTGAGTCAGCTAGTTTTGCTAATGCGTCCTTGAGCTTGGCGACGGCTTCATTCATCTGGTCACATCATGTTCTATTGAAAGTCCATGTCTGGCTCAGAAGTCATATGACTACCAGGCATAGACTTCTCTGTGATTTTGTCAGGCTGCCCTGAAGAGTTGGGGAGGAAATATAAATAAAGAGATTGCTGAATCAAGGCATAGGTGAAAACTGGGCACTCCTTCCACCCCTTTTCATCCTTCTTGGTATGACACAAAGGGACACAAGCTACAGTAGACCTGATCAGACCGCTCCACTGGATAAAAATGGAAAAAGACAGGTTCACTTACCTTCTTTGTATTTCATATAAGCAAAAAGTTGACCCCATGTTCAAATTTAAAATTGTCAATTGTTAGAAGACTGAAAGCAAGCTTTTGTGTGACCACTGGACAAGGATGTGTCTGACTTGTTTAACTAAACGCAATCATCCAAAGACATTGAAGTGGGGAAAAAATGTAGAATCACACAGAGAATGTGACAGATAGCAGGACAGTGGCTTCGCAGCACTTCGTACAGAATATGGCTTGACATTTAAAGTCAGGGTCGGTGAAATGTCAGACATGTTGTGACAGGAATAGTGAAGAGCAGATTTTGACTGACCTTTGACCTGGAAGTTCTGAAAGGTCACCAGTGAGCCGTCTGTTTGTGGGCTAACATGCTTTCAGATTACCAAGTTGAAAGTAAGCGATCCAAACAAGAATATTGAGAGACATTTGCCAAAACCCACATTTTAATGGTGATTTGCACAAAAGCACAATGTCAAACAGAATTTTTGCTTAGTTTTTCCACATGAAATGAGCCAACATTTTTCTCTTTTGTGCACACCTTGCATTTCTCACTCTGAAAATGGATCTGATAAGCAGGTCTGAGATAGGGATAGACCCGTCCTGTACCAGCAGAACGTTTGTGACTGGATGCACCAACAATCCATGGGGCAAATGGAGGTTTATGTGAGGAAGGACGGAATGATAGCTCGCTCTGCTATCCACCAGGTGGCTGGCTTGCTAAGCTAACCAGCCACCTGGTGGATAGCAGAGCGAGCTAGCAAGTTCCACTGCCCGGGGGCCGGCAAAGCTAGCTTGCTCTGCTGTCCACTGGAGTGCCCACTGAAGCCAACTTGGGCAAACACAGTTGGGGCCACCATGGAACCCGTGGACAAACCCATATGGAGCCCATGAATTCAGCCCACAGGTACACTATATGGGTCCCACATTGGAATGTTCGCTGGGAGCCTGCATGTATGTCTGAAGAATCTGTATGGTATTTGATGCCACAAAGTTGTGCTGTCAATATGCAAATGGGTGCTTTTAGAGCAAGTATTACGTTTGCAGTAATTGATTGCTGCTTAAATACTTTGAGAGCATAGTGTGGCAACTAACAAGTTTTGGAGCCAGTAACCATATTAGACTCTGCTGAGTTCAATTTACAAGCCTCAAGTGCCAAAATGCTTAGCTTCTGAAATTACATCAGCCTTCAGCAATCAATGCGTACCATTAGTGTTAATCACTCTTTAAATAAACCTATTTGTAAGGCCTCATCTCTGCCGTGGGTGCACTCAATGTGTATGTGTTTAGTCAATGTTTGTGTGACTTTTACCAAAAGCAAACATTTCCAAACAGAAAGCGGCGTTGTCATTGCTCAGACATAAAGTACTTAATGAGATTATGCTTTAAAGAGATCAGAAGAACTACCAGTTTCACCTTAGGCAATCCCTCAATCTTGTTCATTGAGCAGATTAACAAACCCTCAGCACTCCATCATCCATCTAAGGGGTTTCCTGTCTTCAACATTAGAACAAAAGACAGCGAAACAACTAGAATCAACAATAAAGGTTGGAGAAGAAAAAGTGCGTTTCTTCTTACTCACAGTGTTAGGCATTACCAGTGCCTTTTATATACGAACGATCCTAGACTG
The DNA here is from genome assembly GCA_036245035.1 of Adrianichthys oophorus. Lineage (NCBI taxonomy): Eukaryota > Metazoa > Chordata > Actinopteri > Beloniformes > Adrianichthyidae > Adrianichthys > Adrianichthys oophorus. The sequence continues at coordinate 549,809 of BSAI01000019.1, forward strand.
AGGATGAGTCTGAGAACTTATTTGCCTTTGGGCATGAAGACAGTGAGCTCTGATTATTGATTCACTGTCTCTCTTCTTTACACATGAGAGACCACTTTCACCTGAAAGAACTCACTTGCTTAGAAAAGAAGACGGTATAGAAAAAAACATTGAGTCATTGAGGACAGCAGTCATAGGAGGATTCAAACACATGACTGAATGGAAATTAAAATATTTAGGAAGGGTATTGGATGGAAGAAAAACTTGGAGCTAATTTTAAGGCAACTAAATCAAGCTGCGGCTAGAAGGAGCAACTGCCTAATAAACACTCACATTATTAGGCACATCATGCTAGTACTCGGTTGGACCCCCTTTTGCCTTCAGAACTGTCATAATCCTTGGTGGTAAAGATTCAACAAAATTATGGAAACATTCCTCAGAGAGTTTGGTCCATATTTATTTGATAACATTACACAGTTGCTGCAGATTTGTCGTCTGCACATCCATGATGCCAATCTCCCGTTCCACCACATTCCAAAGGTGATCTATTGGGTTGAGATCTGGTGACTGTGGAGACCATTTGAGTTCAGTGAACTCATTGCCATGTTCAAGAAACTATTCTGATTCCAGTTTTATAACAACTAAGACCAAAGTGGGGCAAGAAGGTATCATCCACACTATTACTGCGGCTGTAGCCCATCTGCCTTAAGGTTGGACATGTTGTGAGGTTGGAGATGTTCTTCTGCAGACCTCAGTTGTAACCAGTGGTTATTTTAGTTCCTGTTGCCTTTCTGTCAGATGGAACCAGTCTGGCCATTTTCCTCTGACCTCTAGAATCAACAAGACATATCTGCCCACAGAACTATCACTCACTGAATATTTTGTTTTCGTTTTCAGACCAATCATTGAAACATAAATTTAACTTAAACATAAACATAAACTTAAACACAAACATAAACACACAAACCCTAGAGATGGTTGTGGGTGTTTCTGAAACACTCAGCCCATCTGGCACTAAAAACCATGGCACGTTCAGACACTTCAGTCAGCTTTCTTTCCCATTTTGATACTCGGTATGAACGATAGCAGATCGTTTTGACCATCTCTACATGCCTCAATGCATTGAGTTGCCAGTGAGTGTAAAGCGACTTTAAAGAGACTTTAATAGTCTCCACTAACAACTAAAGTTGTTGTGCATTAAGATAATAAACAGAGGCAGGTGAATTTCAGATTTTCTATTTTTCTTATTTCACTTTTTATAGCCTTGACTAAAAGCACCCTGGGTGTTGCAACATAATAAAAGGACAGCTCTTGTTTTGATTGCCTGTTTATGCTTTCTTAAGAATATGCCGGGGAACAGTTTTTTACCAATAAAGAAGCATGTTAAAGCTCTGAGTGAGCAGAAACTTCTCACCAACTTGATCTGAGAACTGCATGTTCATCTTTTTATGTTTTATTGTGAAAGTGGTCAGAGATTAGAGCATGCAAGAACAACCATTCAACTTAACACCCACTTGAAAACTAGTGAATGCTGCCAGAAAATTATGGGATTTGTGTCATCAGTATGACAAAAGCTTAATCTTTCTGGGTAAATAAACATAATTTTCAGATGGCCAGGTGAACTAAATGAGGCCTTTGTTCTTGAGTAGCTCTTAAAAAGCTACTAAGGGCCACATTGCCCCTATTTACCCTGAATAAAATCCCCAAATTAGTTTAGAGATGCAGTTTACTGTTATCAAGGTCAGACTGGTGTTCGCTTCCTTCAGTGGTGAATTCATTTGCTGTGGCTTACAACCATTATTTCCATTAACCTCTTTGACAGGGATTACAACATATTTCATCTTGTCATCTGTGAATATGTGAGCCATTCAGTCTTTTTTCCTAACGTTACTCTGAAACCACAAAGGTATCAAATGGGGCTAAATGAGAGTGGCGAGTGAGCCATGTTGCTGAGCAGATCTGTCTATTATGGGTCTGTGTGTGTTGGGGGTGGGGTGCCAGAGCAAAACCCATTAGTGTGTCTGAGCCTGAATCTTCAAATCTTGTTACTCCAAACTGATGCAACAGGAATGCAATAGAAACTCGCTCTCCAAGCAATCCTATAGCTCGCTCGCCCACTTACCTGCTATTCAATTGCAGCCTCTCCTCTTTTGGACACTCTCTCTCCCCTCATTCTGCCAGTCTCCAATGAAAATTCCCCCTCTCTCTTCTTCTCTCAATTTAAATCACTGTCTCTGGGCACATGGGAATCTGCGCCTCTGTTTTTCTGCTTCTTTTTCTGCTCCCCTGGCTCAATTTTCATCTCCTTTGAAAGTGTTTTTCTTCAGTTGTACATTTCTTAAAAATAAAAACTTGCCTCTTTGATCTTTTGTCTTTTATCTTATATTCACTGCCTCTTTCTTGTTTTGTCATCACTACAAGAATTAAATTGAGACATTTCTTTTATTGCTGTTTCTATCCATCCATCCATCAATATTCCAAGTCCGTTGAACCGCCTTCAGGGTCACTGGGATGCTGGAAACCATGCCAGCTGCTGTTGGGCAAATGCAAAGTAAATCGCCAGTCTGTCACAGGGCCAGACAATCACACAAACGTACTCACATTCACACCAATTAACCTATGAAGAATGTTGTTATTAAAACCTAACAATTGCTATGAAAAGCTTCATTCTGAGGCATTTTCATTAAAATCTGTGACATTGTGGCACAGTAAAAGACCAAAATACAATAAAAAAGTGACTTTATTAAGTTCACTTATTATAACAGACTTCTAATCTTTACTTTTACACCACCAAGGATACTTTTTTTAAATTTTGAACAAATTAGGGGAAAAAAAATCGGGTCCAGAATACTCTAATCTAACACATTAAAAGTAGCAAAATATCTCTGGGCAATAAAAAAAAAAAAGTATTTACCATAATTTTCTTATTAATACCACGATATAGGCCTATATGTTGACATATCTTATTCCACAGCTTTTCTTTCGATGCGATTAGCCCACCGCGTACCCCAGTCATTTATGACAACAATCGCCTTGTCGGCCTTTATCCTTTACATAATAGATATGAGTTGGGGCTTTTTTTCACGTGGATTAGTTCTGTTAAAACTACCAAGTTTGCACATCGATGACGTCTCAGTAGGGACGCAGCACGTGCCGTGTATGTGGACATGCTAGACATGCATGCACTGAGAGTGATGTCAGGGATGTTTTCAGCTGAGTTCAAATAAAATGTCGATGCATGTAAACATTTGGGCCCTTGTTTTCTATATTTGAGAACACAATGCTTTTAGATTAAAAATGAGATCAATGAGATTAAAAAATGCTAATTTGTCTGTAACTGATTAATTGTGATTAACGTAATCATTTGACACTCCACAACCAACCACACAATCTGTGCCAGTAAAACTAAAGGAAAACCTGCTTTACGCATTTGCAGCGAGATTTGACTTGGGACTGACAAAAACATTTTCTTACGTAACTCAACATTTCTGTTGGCCTAAGGAGTTTACAGATGAAGTAAAGTTTTGTAAGTCCTGTCCTGAATGTCAATTGCTCCAGTAATAAATATGAGCACAGCTCTTCTTCTACCACGCACATTATTTAAACACCCTTTTTTACATTGCAATGGACATCGTAAACCCTGTAGGCCATAAGTACATGCAGGTGGTTTGTAACTGTGCAAGAAATATAAGAAGGTGTCAAAAAGCCTTTACTTTTAAAGGTCCACCTAATAATGATCTAAAAATGACCAATTATTCTCCAGAGTTGGAATATCTGATGAGATTACAGATGAAAGCCAACTTTTCACCTCATGTCAGCTAAAGAAAATAGACTGCTGAGGAGTAAAGACCATTAGACTGTTGGCCTTGTTAAACACTTAAATATGATTCCAAAATCCATGTTGAGTGTAACGAAGGTGCTGAGGCGTGTGGATCCACCAGGAAACGTTTTATTTTACAGGGGCAAGACATGGCGAGGTCATAATCCAGGTATGGGTAAACATAAGGAGCAAAGCGGGAGGCGACAAGACAGGCAGAGATCAAAAACCAGGCAAACAGGAACGTGGAACGCTTAGTATGAACGAGAGGGAAACCAGTTTATGACTACGCATAGAGGAGAGGGTGAGACTGGCATATAAGCAGTGGTGTGATGACATGATGAGGAGCAGCTGGTGAAGACAAGATGGCATAGGTCCAATGTATGCTGAGAGTTGGAGTGTACAGAGGCTGTTAGTATTCTGGCGATGGCTCCCTCTGGTGGTTGGAGATGGAACTGGACGACCGGATGCTGACAGGAAAAGAACAGAGACCACCGGGCTTGGCGAGCGTTTAACCTTTTGGCCGTCTTGACGTATTCCAGATTCTTATGGTCCGTCATAACCGTGAAGGGATGTGTAGCTCCTTCCAGCCAGTGCCTCCACTCAGAGAATGCGACCTTCATGGTGAGGAGCTCCCGGTCCCCCACGTCATAGTTCTGCTCAGCCACCAACAGCTTTCTAGAATAATATTCACAGGAAAATAGTTTGGGTGGTAGACCATGCCGCTGAGATAACACGCCACCCACTCCAGAACTGGATGCATCCACTTCAACCACAAACGGCACGGTGGGATCGGGGTGATGTAGGATTCCCATCCTGTGTGAACCGTTGCTGCAAGGTCTTAATAGCGCTGACAGCCTCTGGTGTCCAGAACAGACATTTGGGGGAACCTTCAAGCATGGAAGCAAGTGGAGCTGCTACAGTGCTGAATCCTCGGAAGAAGCGCTTATAAAAGTTTGCGAATGCCAGGAAATGCTGGAGGTCCTTGACTGATGATGGCTGAGGCCACTGCAGAATGGTGTCGCCTGTGCCCTGATCCATGGCCACCTCCTGCACACTGATGACGTGACCTAAGAAGGCGATCGTGGTTTGATGGAACTTACACTTCTCTAGTTTTACGTAAAGGTTGTTGTCAATCAGGTGCTGGAAGACTTTGTGAACATGAGAGATTTGTTGAGCGAAGGTACCCGAAGAAATAAGAATGTCGTCAATTTAGACAATCACAAACTGATGTAGCATGTCTTGAAAAATGTCATACACAGAGGCCTGAAAGACCGAAGGGGCATTACATAACCCTAAGGATGTGACAACCACAATAAACAGAAATGAAGCTTTAGTCCTCCTAAAAACTGCCACCTTAATGTGGTGGAGGGGTTTGATTGCTCCAGTGATACCGGGAGCAAAGCTGTCTGGGGCTTCTGCCCATGGTAGGGTCTGCCATGCCAGACAGGTCATGGGTGACGAGCCAGACAAAGAGAACCCCCTTTATAAGAAGTACATCTCAAGAGCCTGCTACATCACCCAGATTAGTGTCACTGGGGCCTCACTTTGAAGCCAGACCTGGATTTGGGGCTCACAGATGAGCACCTGGTGGCCAGGGCGCCTCGAGGCCCCGGTTGGCTCCAGCTTGAAGATACAATGTAGGATCACTCTCCCGCAGGTGGTGGGAGATCACTCTACCACCACCTGCAGAAGAGCTCAAAAAGGACCAGTGCAGTAAGGCGGGGCTCTAGGCGACCCAAACCCCGACAATGGAACTTGGCTTTTAGGACATGGAACGTTGCCTCTGGGGGGACTCCGAGGCGTCCCCCCAGAGGACCTAGAGGAAGTGGCTGGGGAGAGGGCAGTCTGGGCAACTTTGCTTGGACTGCTGCCCCCGTGACCAGGTACCGTATGAGCAGAGGATGGATGGATGGATGGAAGTCTTAGGGTTAACTTGAAGAAAGAAGTGTCATATTGACAAACATAAGCTGGAGAACATGAAAAAAAGCTTACCATAGGCCATGACAAAGAGATGATCTGTTTTCTGACTAACATGGGTTCCATGAGAAAAAAGGTAATGAATGTAAACCACTTCCTTCCTTTATGCTGTAGAAACTAAGGCACAAAGTAGTATGGGGGGACAGTGAGTTGTATTATATCATGATGTATACTGATAAATTCAGCATTTATTATGAATTCATCCATATTTAGTGTTTATTTGTAGTAAATGATTTAGGTATCGTTTGTGTAGTTGTCTGAGAAAGATTTTTCTTGCTTCTTTTACATATATTTGTCTAATTTGATGATGCCTCAATGCTTCAAACCTACATCTTCATATCTGAAACAAAAAAAAGTTGGAACAAACCAACACAAAAGTCACTGATCTATTTTTTAATGTATTTCACAGTGAGGGACAAATGCAGGCAGTACCACATAACAACAAATATTGTTGCTTTTCTTTACATTTTATGTTTTAGTTTTTCATCCAAGAAAATTGCATAATGAATCACTCTGACAGTCTTTGAGGTACATCACAAATGTAGCATTATCATAAAGTATAAATAATGTTCACACAGATGTGGATGATGAAGAAGAAAATTACATAGAAATACATATATCTGAATTAGTGTTTATCTGTGAAATGGAACAATAGTTTATAGAAGGGAATTCATCATTTGCGATATAAACAATAGCAGATGAATGATCATAAATGACCAGAGATATATTGTATGAGGCAACACATTTCTTTGGGTGTCATAACATATAAATCCCTTAGAAAAGTTGTTGACATCATGCGACTCTGGGAGTGTTTGAAATCACTGGTGTGCATTAATAACCTTTGTAAAATAAAACAATAAAACAAGTGGCCAAGATTGGCTCCAGCAGCTCTGTGACCCCGAAAGGGACAAGATGGGTCTAGAAAACGGATGGAGAAGGATTAATATCATTTGCCAAAGACTCTTTAAAAAAAGGTTTAAAAAATGGTTTTTGTTAGCAGAAAAAAAATTTTTTTTTTACATTCTTTCCTTCCACTGGTTAAATTTTGTAAATATTTTCTTACAAAAAACATTTCATGTCAATTTGGCTTCTAAAGATCCATCAATCAGCGCCGCTTATTTGACCACAAACACATTAGCAGGAAGCCACAGCTAAAAATTCTGCTTATACGTGTTCAGACTAGAACTTAACAGTACTCATTTAAACGTGGTGTTTGTTCTATTACGACCACATCTTAATAGAACTTTCATTTACTTTGAAAGATCAAGGCTGCAATTGATGCTGTGTTTTTAGACCCAACCACGTTCCTGCTGCTGCCAATGGTGCTGCATCCCACCCGCCTTTGGACTGCTGCAATTCATATCTGTTTTTTAGAAAGCGAATCTTTTTCTAAATATCTTTGCTGGTAATAATTAAAGTCCATGAGAACAAACTTAAAATTGGTATCACAGGAAGCCCTAAATTGTCAGTAGTAAAACGCTACTTTGACGGACTAGTTTGTCCTTGTGAAGCTGTGAAGAGTTTTATCCAATTTATTCATGAGGGGATGGAAGAATTAGTCTTTTAGACTTTTATTCAAGTGAACCCCTATATTTGTGAAAAACCTACAGAAAGTTTTTGCAAGTCGGCTGCTGCGTTTACCATGTGTCTGTTTGCAGCAGTCTCTCAGTCGTGGTGGTGCCACATCCATTTCCCCAATGGGAGAAGCCAGTGGCCTTTGAGTCCCATTGCAGCCACTGCAGCCCCTTCTCTTTATCTGGAGAGCTGCACCACAGGGATTTCTTTAACATGCTGCTTTTGTACATGGATTTCCCAAAGCTCTTGAATTCCCCCATGGAGAACGATCTTCTCAACCCATCTCCTTGGGGATACCACTCTCATGGTGAACACAGTGTCGTCTGCAATAGGATAAGCTAAGAGGATGTCGTGCTCCTGCTCAGTATTAATTCATTGACTGCGCTGAAAAAAAGGAAAGACCTAAATCATTTTTTACTGACACAAATCTAATGTGCGTCTGCTTTAGAATGCGTGACTCTTGTTAAAACCAAGCATTTCTCTGCAGTGCTACAATTCATCATGTTCGCTGAGGCTGTGATTAAATGTGTGTTGTTTTATGAGGATGGTGTAATTGAAGGACGGTGTAGTAAAAGTTGCCCAGGGCGTTGTTTTCTTTTTCAGCTCCTGAACACAGACAGGAATAAATAAGAGGTGAGCCACAGAAAATATAGGGGTTTCTCCTTATAACTCCCCTGGCACGTCTGCACCATTGTACCTCTCTGATTTGAAAACAGCCATAACACACAGCAGACGTGAATTGTGTCCCAGGTTCGGATCCAGTGAAAATCACCTGACCCAAAGTCATAAATCTGGCTGAAATGGGTCATAACCTATACATAGCTAAATAAAGCTTTCCAGGGCTAAAGTCTGTTAGAGAGAGGCTGTTCAAGCCTGTGAAGGAGTAAAAAAGGAAGCAGAAAAAAGCTAATTCATAGTTTGGAATATGCATTAAGAAAACAAACAAACAAAATCAAGTCACATTGAGACACAGAAAACACTGGTTCAGAAAAAAGTAATAATAATAATAATTTTGCCCCTGAGAGAAAACTGAAGTGAGTTTTATCAGGTCCAAACAAACATTTCCTTTAGTCAGAAACTGCACTCATCAATATCACACACTTAAAAAAACATTGATGCTTGGAGTTATCTGCGTTTTCTTATGTTTTCCAATGGTGTGCAATGGGATTCTCTCCACAATAAATAAATAAAAAACAATTACACTAAAAATGTCCTTATTACAGAAAGACTTGCGCTGTTCTTGGCCTCCTCCTCACATTTCTACCGCTGTCTTTGACGTTTCTGTATGTGAGTGTAAGTAGCAGAGGTTTAATTATTCACTCATGACAGCTTTTAACTTCAGCCCCC